>BGPT01002339.1:61054-93798 GCA_003297045.1 Symbiodinium sp. clade C Y103 | reverse complement strand
CTTTATTTAGGGGGGTTGGATTTTGGGTACCCTCACTGGACCTTGTTGACCTTGTTGACCTTATGGGGGGGGGGGTTTATTAATCCGGTGTTGGCATTACAAGTATATTGTTGAAAAAAAAGAAGATGGCCTCTGGAAATGTGTGTTCCTCAAGGCAATCTGGAGAACAAAAATTTTACAACCTACCACAAAAAGGACTATGAACCTTCAAGAGCATAATGATATTGACTGTCAAAATCCACGAGGAAAACGGGTAGATGTTTAACAAACCGGGATGGTTGCCATTCTATTTGGCTAAGAAAATGCATGCAGAATCAAGGAATCGGGATCTATCATCTATCCAACACATGGGGAGATGCAAGTTGTGTAGCGCCATAGCAGCCAAATTGCAAAATATGAAGAGATTCATCGAGGGCTGTTGATCAATCCTCCATACATCTCCTACATACCCTGAGTTTATCTTCGATTTGTTGGTTTATAAAGCCGCTTACCCTTCAGTAAATTCACAGTTCGCCCCTGCCAGATAGAGGTTGGAAGATTAGTTTCCACTCAAAATTGGTGATTTTCAGGGTCGAACTGTCAATTTGCCAGAGAGCAACTGGTTCCTTATATCCCCCATAAAGCCGAGTGAAATTGGAGGTCGCACCACTGCTGCGGTCGGGGGACTCTGGTTGAACTCGCGCCCAAACTGCAGATGTCTTAGGCCCTTCGGTAGCACCAAGCCCTCGATGCTTTGATCGAAATCCCGCCCAAACCTCGGTTGTTCTCCAAAAAGCAGGTGATGTATGGAGAGCTATGGTGAATTTCTCAAGATTTACGGGGATGGCGATTTTTACGAACAAACCATCAGGGCATCCACTGACAGGATGGATGACATATTGATGAAAGAGGGCATTGAAGTGATAAGAACAGACGGCTACCCCAAGCGGTTTTCATCTGGTCGTCAAAAACCTTCTCCTGTCAGCACTGTTGGTGAGCAAAGAGATCCGACATCACCCCTATGTCGCAACATGAAGGGTTTTAGCTATCCATCCCGCCCATCCATCCATCCATCATCCATCCATCTGCACGTTCATCACCAAGCACCAAAGCTGTGAGGCTCCGTTGAATTCTGCAACAATCTGATTGTTTGAATGATTCTCTAAATTTAGGCATGTTGACTCTTGTTTAAAAAGAAACTGGACTTAGGGATTTTGGTTTGTCTGCACATTGCTCACCATTTTGCGGGTATACCCAGGATACACCATTTTCAGATCCATTTCTTAGAGACCTCAAAAGAAAGCCATGCTTTCTTAACGCAATGCAGCGAAGGCCGAGTGACGACAGGGACAGAAGCTTGCTAGGCAGCACCACTCGGTCGACACCATGATAGAAGTTATCTCCAAATCTCAGTGTTTCCAACCTGAACTGCTGGCCCCACGAGGCCAGCATACCCCTCAGCTCCAGTTTCGGGGATGATCCCCGAGGATTTTTTTTAAAACCCAGGAATCTGACAGGATAACGGATATGGGTATGGATCAGTTCACCCTGTTTCCCTGGTTTGTAGACCTAAAATAGCTTCTAAATGCATCTTTGTCCCCAAAAAACATGATTTAAGAGAAGCTTACCAATATCTGTACTTCACTTTCGCAACGTCGCGCAGCATTTTGGCAGTTCCGCCGCACCTGGCTGTGGTTCAAAACTAAGCACAGGGATGATGTCAGCCCTTTGGGGATGATTCCCCGTCGGCCAAGGTCGGTATGATCCACTCAGGATAGTGGTTAAGGCAACCCGGTACATTCCCATGTACAAATATATCAAATATATTCAAATGTCATATCCATTCCTATCATTTCATATCCACAAATGGCCCTGTTTGTAGTATATCCCATACAGAGAACATCTCCCCCAAGACGGCGAGGCTGAAAAAATTGCACACATGGTGAGGATCATTACAGTGACGTCGCGACGTGAGGCCGCTAGAGTTTATCTAGGTATCATTGCATATGATTATCCTATATCACTATACCATTATATTACAATCTATAATGTGTATGTATATATATTATATATATATATATATATTGTTATCGTTGCTTTCATTGTTAACATGTCTATTATCATATCATACACATATATGTATTAATATCAATATATATATATATCATATGAAATATATATAATACCATGTAAATATACATATTGCATTAGCATTTATATACATATTGTATATATCAGCTTTATCCTCGAGATCCTTTATATCTTCCCCTCAATTTTCAAGGCGGCAAAAAATCTTCGGGCGCCGGGAAGCGTCACCGGCAGAGTCACATGCTTGATCAAGTGCCTGGGAAACCCGAGGTTTGGGGAGGTGACTCATCTTGGGTGGGAAAATGATGGGATTTCTCTGGGATTTCTATGGGGAAATGATGGGAAAATTATGAAAAATATGGGAAAACAATTGGATTTGATGAGTTTGTATGGGGAAAAATGATTGGGTGGATGAACGATCTTCTGATATTTGGAGGGTTACGAAGTCATGAGGAGGTACCCTGAATCCTCCAAGGCATTTTTATGACCATGACTTTGTACTGAAACCCATGGTGACTTGGGGGTACCTCATTTTAAGAAACCCCCATTTTGCTGGTTGGCGGTTCAACTTGCTGGGCAAGAGATATGAGTCACTTGATATTATCATCTCGAATAGGGTCGAGTGTAAATATGGTCGAAGCCACTAACTAGTTTTGACAATTTCTCATGTCTTCATATTTTTGTGAGTGGAAAATTACTGTAAAATTGAATAGAACCGAATCTACAAATGGGACATGCAGTCGATAGAACAGTATATATAAACATCACCTTCACTTAATTTTTTGACGCGTTGCAGACCGAATCTTTCAGAAAAATTAAACAGTTGACAAAATTTCCGAGTAACATGAAACCACTCCCCGTGCCCCTTAAGGGCCCCGCCTAGCCGGGGAAATCCCTAAGCCCGCGACACCGATCCATGTGGAAAAAACACACTGCACCCCCCCCCTTTTGTTACGCAACCTACGCGTTTTAGTGGTTTTGGACTTTTTTAGTCCCTTTCCCAGGGGGGGGGGATGGGCCTTTAAGCCAGAACTAGCGGTCAAATATAACCGTGAATTGATGTTTATCCCCGTTTACGTAAGAACAAACATCACCTGCACTTAATTTTTTGACGCGTTGCAGACCGAATCTTTCAGAAAAATTAAAATTAAACAGTTGACAAAATTTCCGAGTAACATGGATCCAAAAGCGGAACAACTCACTGAAACCACTCCCCGTGCCCCTTAAGGGCCCCGCCTAGCCGGGGAAATCCCTAAGCCCGCGACACCGATCCATGTGGAAAAAACACACTGCACCCCCCCCTTTTGTTACGCGACCTACGCGTTTTAGTGGTTTTGGACTTTTTTAGTCCCTTTCCACGTCCCCCTGATCTACGACCAAAGGGAGTGTGCTCAAGTGATGGCAAAAGACGAAGCCAAGTTTTAAAGGTATTGTGAAACGGCAGTAAGGGCTTGAGGGGAATTTGCATATTTTTGCTGTCTTGATGGCTGTCCATCTCCCAGCCAACAAAACACGGTCCAGTGACCCACACTTAGTGAACAGGAAGGTAGCACCTCCTCTCCGTAAAGAATACGGTCTGAATTCCCATTGGGACAGTTTCAAACTAGAGATACAGTCAGAGAATAAAGACCGCCAAGCATGGGGCTTGAGCGTCAGAAAATCATGTGGGGATGCAGCCTGCTTCCAGTGCCACAGTGCCACTAAAACGGAGTGTTCAGTGATGGTAACACTTTCGGCAGCACCTTGCCGCTTCCCTGATTTGGTTAATCCCAAGCTCAGAACCGCGGGTGAGGTTGGGCTGGTCATTTGCACCTGCCATGCTTGGAGACCAAGGAGTTCGCCTGTACGGAGAAGACCAAAGAAACAGACCAACAAACTTAGGCCAAATTGGTAGTGTTCATGTAGTATGCTCCAACCAACCATTGCTCTAAGGACAGCCTCGCTTAATGGAGGTGCTCATTGGGGTATCTCATTGGCCACCCATGTCCGCATGAGCCGCCATGACCCTGGGAGCATGCCTTTGAGTTTAGGATCTGAATCCTGTAGGGCCGCCAGGAACGTGCTAGCCACAGCACGGCCTTCCCCTTGTCCCCAGAGGAACTCCAGGTAATCGCCCACTATGGAGTCCATTGCATCTCGGTTCTTTGGGAGAGTCAATCCCTCCCCTGAAAGGTACGCGAAGAACTGCTTGAGGCCATCGGCATAGCGCGTTTTGGTCTTTGGCTGAACAGTCAGGCTCTTTAAACTTCCTAATGTTTTGCGGATCTTCTTTCTCTCCTCTTTGGCACAGGATGCTTTGCTCACCTGGGCCGCTTTAACCATGATTTCTTGGTAGCCCAGCGGGACGGGCGGTCCGCCGGGTTGGAATGTGTATCCACATAGGCCCATACGGGCTGAATTCCTGTGGCCAATAGAAGAGATCCAATCCGCATAGAAGTTCGCCTGAGCTTTTTCGAAGATGACCTCCCCCGAGTAAGACAATGTAGAACTACAATGCTGTCAACTAGATGTACACATCTAGTGTCCATCTGTTGGCACTGCTCCGCACGCCAACGAAGTGAGGTCAAAACTGCTCTTGCCTCCAGGCAGTTTATGTGTTCAGCCTTGCCGGTCCAACGCCATCAGGAGATGATCCTCCACCTCCAAAGCTTCGACGGGATGCTCGCCCTTAGGCGATGATACCTGAGGGGCATCTCATTGGCACTATGGAGTAGTATATCCTCCCCTTTCAGCGATGTCAAGCCACTGATTTTACGAACCAGCAGCGCACTGGGAGAACAGGTGAGCGTAGAGGTACACAATGGAGGCCGCTGCAACAAAGACTGCAATGTAGGATGTTTGCCTGGGGTGAGCCTATCCACCAATCCTTGAAGAGAAACCGGTTCTGCCAAACCCAGAGGAACCAAGAGGCAGGAGAGCAACCACGCAATGACTCCCACACTCCAGGAGTTACCTAAAAGGGTCATCCGACTGTCCTCATGTGCCAAGCTCCCATGTTCTGCCTTCTTCAAACATTGCCGGGTGTAGTCGTAGGGAAAACCTAAGATTGCTTCTCGTTCACCTACCTTGGGAGGCCGCAGCGTCCCCTGCGCATGCAGGCAGTTGACATCCATGTACTGATATGGTGGGAAACGATGACGATCTGCTTTCCATCTGTCAACCTCATGTGAAGCACATTGATGAAGACCCGCAGGCTTCCGCATAGGCACTGGGCTGGGGCGCGCCGTAGTGAAAGTTGGGAGTTTCCTCCCCTGCGTGATCTGGGCTCCATTCTCCAAGAAGGCCTTCTCCTCCAGTAAAGCCGAGAGCAGCACCTCACCTTTGATGGGCAAGCGCCCATCACTCCCCAGAAGAATGGTCACCCCGTTGGATTCCCAAAGCTCCCAGTCAACCCAGTATAGACGAGGTCGATGACAGAGGCTGATACCAGCCGCATCTATGAACCATGGCTGCTCCTCATAGCCGGCATTCATGGCATCGCAGTCCTTGGCATCCATAGATGCAACATTCTCTGCTAGATACCTGACCTGGGCCCAAGGGAAGTGCTTGCGGCAAAGCTTGACAACTCGAGGAACATGCACAAAGAGGGCACTGCGAGCATCTTTCAGTGCTCCTCGTCTGTCCGCGTTCAGACCCGACACCCCCTGACAGGGGGGGCCTGCACCTATCAGGATAAGCCCAGCGGAGCTAAACCTTAGTGACCAGTCCTTGACCATCTCTTCAGTGACCTCCTCCACCGAGTTCACCAAGATGGAGTCCGGGAAGTTAGCTTCCACAACCCTCTGGGCAAGAGGATTGCTTTCGACGGAGACATGACCAGCCATTGGAACTTGAAGGATGTCTAGGGCCACCCGCAAAGCAGCAATCCCATCAAACAATCCTATCGACAGCACCTGACAGAAGTCATGTACCTCCGGAATGTCACCGCGCACCGTGGCCAAAGCCGCTGACACCCCATAGGGGGTAAGACCCCTTGATGCACAAAGGCCACCTCCCTGCATGGATGCATCGCTGGCCGTAACCACATTGTCGAACTTGGACCTGAAATTTGAAATTGCTAAGGGGATCAGGCCCAGAAAGCGGGCAAGCTCTGCTGCAACCTCCCTTGGCAATGGGGCTGACTTCCCCCTTGGGAGATTATCCATGGCCACGATGGCATGCCAAACCTGGTTCAAAGCTCCAAGGAGGGGCCTCTTGAACATGGATACATACACCAGACCACCGCAAACGACCTGGAGCTCTTTCTGCTTAGCCACTCCTCGGCGAAGAAGTTCCAAAGTCAGGCGGATATACTTTGCAACTTTGCTGGGTTTGGCACACATTGTACCTTTGACACCATCCACCCAGGCGCCTTGAACCTCAGCGCATGATTGCTGCTCCACGGTCTTCTTCGGGTGCGTTGGGAGGCCACTCTCAGAGTATGCCTCCCTTAGGTGCTGCACAACTGGGGACGGAGTCCCAGAGATAAGGTCATAGGTAGCCTTGTCCACTTTGCGAAGCTCATCAAAGTTGTCAAGATATACCCTGTAGAGTTCACCACCCTGACTAAAAGGCCTATCCCGTCTCAACTCTCCTTCAGCTCCTCTTGGGGGATACATACTTCCCATAGCCCTTGAGACCACCCCTCGATGAGCATGTTGGGCAATGCCAACACTGTTTATGAATCCCATGGGGAGGACTCTACTACATAGTACCCAATCCTCTGTGTCTCCAACCACCGGCACCAGCTCAGGAGGTAGTTTCTTCCCAAACCCCAAGGAAACGGTGCCAAGCCTCTGGCACGGCAAACAGGTAAAAGTAGCATCTGAGGTCCTCGGAAGACAAGGAGAGCAGCTCCCCCTCATCCAAATAGAGTGAAGACAAATGGGTAATCATCGGCAGGGTTGATGTATCTCCCTCAAGAGCACGGCAAAGATTGTTGACTGGACGTAAATTCATTATCAGTCTAGTCAGTTCCACCGAATCCTTGAATTCATCCTTGGAGACAGAGAACATCCCATTAACCAATGGTGATCCGTTGACAAAGTGCAACTCACTAAGCCGCTTGGGGATGCATATCCCTCGGGAAATAAGGCCACCTGCAACCAACGGCCATTCATGATCTTCACAAAAAATTCTGGGGGGTTTGCCAAGAACTTGATCAGCTTGGGGGATCAAAAACTCCTCAAAGTTGTTGATGTAGTGAAGTACTCCGGAATGGCAGAAGTCCCTAAGATCCAAAGAGCCCACTTGTTCAGGAAGGGAAGCCTCTAAGCTGACCCAAACCATCTTACGAGCCAAACGAACCTCTTCCCCCTGGTAGTCAATCCCCTTCGAAGAAAACAGCTTGGTGAAATCCAAATCAGGCAAGCTCACCGCCAAAATGTCAGATCCCTCAAGGACTGACCTCAGCCTTTTCATCACCCGTAAGGAGGACGGGTTGCCTCTCGATCCACCGGGCGTGCCATGCATGCTATTGAGGCAGGCTGCCAAGGTTCGCTGAAACAAAGTTATTGGGTCACCAGCCTTTGGGATGTCTGAGACTGGTAAAGGAAAAACAGCTTTAGAACTGCGGGGCTGCTTACTTCCACCAGCCATGGACCATGGCCTGCAACTGCTAGTGCATTCCAACACATTCAGAACATCCCAGAGCAGGATACCAAGGCTCTCCACCTTCGGTTCGCTACCAGCGCCTTCAAAGTAGCGCTCAATGAGAAGGCGGACTTCACGGCGCCAGGTTTGGGAGCTCTCTTCACGAGGGCTGCTGCTCCCCTCCAATCGCCCTTCTGAATTGACATGCAAAGGTTGGGAGGTATCTGACGCCACACCACATACACTCCCCTGTGCTGCCTCAGCTTGGCAAAGTGCCGTAGAGACCAACTCCTCCACATCACTGAGGGTGAAACTAGTCGCCTCTGGTTGATTCGAATTGCCACTTCCTCCAAAGCCCATAGAGTTTGCTGCATCACCATTTGCACACTGAGAAGCTAAGGCTCCGGGTTCCTCTTCACGCTGCAAAGCTGGTTTCTTTCCACTCCTCTGGCAAATCTTTGGGAGGATCTCCTCCCCTCTTCTCTTATGGCTTGCGTCCTCCTCTACCATCATCTTTGGGGCGTTGCTCATTGCCACGACCTTTTCCTCCCTCATCAGATTTGCCCTTAGAAGTGTTCTTACCAGCTCCTTTGCGTGTCTTACCATCACCACCTTTCGTCCCTGGGGCTCGGGTCAGAAGGCTCCGAAGTCGATCTCCTTCACGAGCTCTGCGGGCTGCTTGCAAAGCTTCGCTGTCCTCCGCCATGGTGAATTGGTCATTTCTAACCAACTCCATCTCGCGAGCGAAGCTCCAATGAGAGCCTTTGATGATCGCTTCCAAGCTCTTGATCCTCTGACAGAGGATATCGGCCATTGCGGCCATCTTCCCCATCAGGGCAAAGTCTAAAGCTTGAGCGATGGTGAGAAGCTCTTGCTGGAGTGCAGGGCTTGCTGAGGCGTTTGCAAGTACTTGTTGACGACTGTATTGGGTAAAAAGTGGAGGGATGCCGCCCTCAGACAAGTTCCACAATGTCCCCGCTTGACTCATCAATCTATGCCTCGCCTCTTGGGCCGCACCTGAGGTGAGGGCCCCAGGATATTTTTTCCACAGCACGGTCAGTTTATTCTCATCCTCAAACAGACCTCTGCCGGTCTTTCCCATGCTTGAAGACGATGATGTCGATGTAGTCGAAGAAGGATCACCCTCACTGTCAGAGCTTTTCCTCTTCTTCTTTTTCTTCTTGGACTTCCCCAGCCTCTTGGCCTTCTTCAATATCTTCTGCCTCTTCACTGGGTCTGGATCAAGTCCAGTTCCACCGAAGACTGAGTCTAAACTTTTCTGACCTGCTTCAACTTCACTTGGGTCCTGCTTGGGAGGGCCTCCTTCCCTCCCCTCTTCTCCTCGTGCTTCATCTCTCCTCTTTCTCTTCTGCTTATCCTTCTTGTCCTTGCGCTTCTCAGCACCTTTGTCCTCATCCTGGGCTTGCTTCTGAAGAGCCCGCAGCTTTTCCATCTCATCGGCCTCACGTTCCGGCGGGGCCATCTCAATTTCCCCCCATGTTCGTGAGCCATGGCACTCTTCGAAGATCCACCTCCTCAAAGGTCTTTCCATGGATCAAGAGGGGGGCGGTGAGGAGGCCACTGCATCCTTCCCCACACAGATGAACCCGCAGCAAGCGAGTACCTTCTTGGGTCAGTAGACGCAGAAGATCATCATCTCAGCCACTTGCACCATCCTTCCATAGTACCGAGCGTCAGGCAGGTACACCGGCCCGAGCTGCTGCACCTCATGCAAGGTGAGGCTGGAAAGCATCCGCCCCATAGGAGCCACTTGGGAGTCCTCATACTCCCTTGCCGCTGGCTTCTTCATCCTGGAACCACGAGCTGCAGGCTTCTTCAAAATGCCTCGGATGTTCTTCGGCGCCATGTTCACCGCCTATCTCTTCTCCTCTGGTTGAACCTCTCTTGTTTTGCCCGTTTAACCACACCCTTGTTGGTGCCTTGCGACCAACGGTAGTGATCACTTTTGGGCACTGGCCCAATCCAACCTCGTCCTGGTGGTGGATGGGAAGGTTCACGAGGACGGACTGATCCTCCACGTCCTGGTGGCGGGTGATCTGGTTCAGGCGGACGTTCAGGTCTCGACTTCCTTTCACGTCCTCTTTCCTCCTCAGGCTTGGGGGTCCTCTTATCTCCCCTGGATCTGCTGTCTCGCCTTCTTCTCCTTCGGCTCCTCTCACGGGACCTGTGCTCCCTGCGATGTTGAACCCCTCTGGATTCCTTGGACGCTTCTCTGCGCCTACGTCCTGAGCTCCTCGCACGGCTTCCTGGTGATGCTGCTGGCAACTCTTTGACTCCTGTCTCTGGAGTATCCTCAACTTCCTCAGCTGGTTCCGTCTTCACCGGCTTGAGGGGTGCTTTCTTCTCTGCAGGGCGACCTTGAGGAGGAGGTAGTGGCGGAGAGGCTTTACTGGCCAGGAGCAACAAAGGCGGAGTCTCACTCGGAGGCCCTGGCGGTTGGGAGACACCTGGTGTCTCCCCTGGAACTCCAGCTGCCTGTGGCGCGGCCGCTGGAGGCTCAGTCTGAGCTGGGAGAGGCCTCTCCCTTGCAAGATGGTCACGAAGTTCCGCTTCGACGGTCCTGAGTAGCTGGGCGACCGTCACCAGGAAATCCGAGTACCCCGGTTGCGTCGCTCTGGCCGAGATCAGGTAGAAGATGCGTGGAAAGCACGCACAAACCGCGCAGTTGCAGTTTGCGCTGTGCCCCCACATCTACCCTTAGTCCTTTAAGCCAGAACTAGCGGTCAAATATAACCGTGAATTGATGTTTATCCCCGTTTACGTAAGAACATATATATAGCAACCCCAAAAAGATAGAAGAAAAGACTACAAAATGTATCAAAATGTGATGGTAAGATTGACCTTTCTGCCTTTGGGGGGGTTACTACAGGGGTATACATATGTAGTGGGTGTTTCCTTTAAGGAACTCACACTGAAATCTGTTCTACCGACATCGGTAGCTTGGCTTACCCCCCCCACCACGTTGAAGGCCCCAATTCGGTCGACTGATATTCCCTTAAGAGTTGTCAGTCTATATGTTCATGTTCGTGTGTGTTGAGCCCAATTTCAGTTGGTCAAAGCCACACGTTGCAAGTGTAGTAACCCAGAAACCAACTAGAAAAGAGGAACAATTTACCACTGTTTCAGAAGGATTCTACAAAATTAGAGTATATTCCTTGGGGTTGCTCGATGTCCAAGTCATGTTCAAGAAAAAAAAAACGGGAACCAACTTTTAGCCCAGCGACTTCCCATAGTGAACATGCACAACTCCTGGCCATCAAGCGATTGCGATGGGTTGAAGCAAGCTAGAAACGGATTAGAAATGGTCTATTTTCCATAGCTATGTTAGGCAATACCAGAGGGTAGAGCAGTATTCAACCATTCCACTGTTGCGAATATCGAATCTTGACATCTCGCATCGTATACCTAAATAACTAGGCACGCATCGTATACTTAAGACAGGACCGCCCCATACAAATCATGGCATAAACCAGGG
The DNA here is from genome assembly GCA_003297045.1 of Symbiodinium sp. clade C Y103. Classification (NCBI taxonomy): domain Eukaryota; class Dinophyceae; order Suessiales; family Symbiodiniaceae; genus Cladocopium; species Cladocopium sp. clade C. The sequence goes on along the minus strand of BGPT01002339.1, from coordinate 82,664 downwards.
ATCCTGTTGAAATTTGTGCATGAACAAAGGGTGTGTATATCTGTATGTGTATATGTATATACTGTAATACCTATCATCTACTGTATCATCGAATGATCTCAAGGCTACGCCCAATTCCACCTATCAAGTGGCGAGGGAACTAGACATACAAGAGGACAACTATTGAAACAAGACGAGCAGAGAAATCGTTGCACAGGACAACCATGATCTGCACTGTTGTTTTGAAACTGGAGAAAGGCACAAGAAAACCCAAGAAATGTATTGTTGAAGGAGCCCAAGTAAGCTAGTTTTCTTGTATCCAAGTGTCTTAAGAAACACCCCATTTCTTTTGGTGATATCGCTCATCATATCAGTCAAAATATGCGTTGGTTTCATCTGCTATATTCCTATCTTGTGGATAGGCATCGAATTGGCATCCATTAATTTGACTCAACTCGTACATTCCCATTTTTTATGCTTCCTATTTCCCATCGAAATGTTGGCTACTATACAAAGAAGTATACCACAAAGTATCCCCATGATATCTCCATTATATCGCCGCAAAACAGCCATGAAACAGATATATACTCATTGTAAATCCCACATAAAGTCTCCCAGAAAATGTCATATTCGATCATATCTTGTCATATTCCACCATATTCTAACATATTCTATCCCCATTATTGCTAGATTTATAGATGTAAATCCTCCAACTGTTCCTCTGAAAGTTACCATTTCCCCACCCACCGCTGTCCATCTAAGGCGTGATGATCCACTTCCCTCTCCACCTGCCATGGGAACTGGATGTCACCTCCACCAGAAATGGGATTGTATTGGGATTACCCTCTGGTTATTTAACATAGCCATGGAAGATGGTTAATTTTGGATGATACTCCCATTAAAACGTCCATTTATAGGGGATTCTACATGGCTATGTTAAGTAACCAGAGGGTGTATATAATATATATATATATGTATACATTGGGATTTTCAACTGTTCAACCAAGAATAATTGGGATATATTGGGAATTGATGGGACCTAACCAGCATGGGCTGTGGGTTTTAAATAGATTGGTTTGGCTGATATAAACCCAAAGTTAACGGTTGTTGCACACCATATGAGAGCATTGCATTCTCCCTACTGTTGACTATGACATAGAGGTGGAAAATGCGCTATTTACAGTATAGATGATTTCCAGCAAAACTTAAAGCCAAGGGTTTTCCATATCTATGTCCGTTGGATTTTGAATTCAATCCTGCGAATTAAAGCTAGCGAATGTTGGCATGCATATTTCAAAGGGGCCACTGAAAAAAATGTGCAAGAGTTGATGTATATACTATACTTAATGATATAAATGCGCAATACAATATACATGTGTTTAGCGGAAAGAAAGGATTAGACCTGCAAGATGACATCGAAGCTATATCAGCAACGAAGCCAGCTATACAGCTATACATATCTTGCAAAACTTCAGACCACTTGTGATTGAGATTGAATCATGGTCTTCTTCATCAACGCATCCCCCAGCTGCAAAAGTACTATATTCGAAATAAAACGTGGATCAGGGCCCCATGTGCGAAGCATTCAACTGAAAGGTTTCCCTTAAGCAACACCGCCCTTCACAGCACCCTTTCCAAGGTAATGCCGCATGCGATGCCTCACCCTCTAAGATCTTAAAGGCGTGCCACCTGAAAATTCCACAGCAACTTGGACGTGGGAACATGGCAAAGGACCGCCATTTCTTGTGGTAGACCCCAATTTCTTGACAAGTTCCTATAAATGACGCACTGGATATAGGTGGCCACTGAAGTTCATATAATTGTTTGATGAGTCATTGAGCCCTCCAATTCACACGAGGATCGATCAGAGTTGGATACAAGAATATGATTCTTCAGTATAAAAAACCAGCAAGCTATCTGCCCTTCCAAACAAGTCCAAGTTGGACCACTAGTAGTTTTGAGTTCCACAGCCAACCTTAACCTTGATGATCTCGGCTAATGTGTTAAAGGCAGGATACGACGAATTAAAAATTAGGACCCAAAAGTCACGCAGCACAAATGGCAAGCTCAATTTATTTGAAACGGTTCCGTTTCTTTCATTGGGGCTCCCGCAGCCACCAGCCCGTTTTGCCATTGGTTCTACTGGGTGGTTCATCCCAGTTTCAGTGGATAAGAAGCCCAGTCCAACTGGACTAACCCTACAGTACTTACCCAAATTGGAACTTGGGTGGAACTTGATCCACTTACCAACTGGGATGAACCACCAAGTATTCTATCCGCATGATTCTTTGGTCCCTGACTCATAGCTCTTATCTCAAGATTGAAGACTTATTGTCATCCACCATTCTTGGTGTTTGGAATCGCAAAATCTTGGCCATTGGTACGCTAAGCCAAGATAAGCATTGTTCAAAATCCTGAGTCGCCCCTGTATACTGCTTGGTAAATAAGAATTCTCGTTGTGGATTGTGATAATCCCCTACAGTACCTATTGGATAGTATACTATTCACTCATCAACCGACAGGGAGGTTTTGAACTCTGCTCATGAGGCTTTCTTCCGGTTGCCACCATGGAGCTAGGTGGAGGGGCTTTCGAGACTTTCAGCCGTCACCAGCCAAAAACATGATCGATTTCCCAGACAGGAAAAAAAATGGAGTTCGAGAAAAATGATTGATTTAAAAAAAAAAATGATGGAATTCCAAAGCAATGATGGATGGTTGTCTTGAAAAAAAATATGGTGGACCTTTTAAAAAGATGGATTTCCCTATCCATTTCCAGATGTTGCCCCATCCATTTTCCTTCCCACCCGCAGCCAAGAGTCAGATCCGCGGGCCGGTAGGAGTAAGACAACTGCACAGCACCCGTGGCACCTGCGGCCAGGTCTCGCATCTCTTGGGAAATCCAGCGGTTTAACCAGGAATTCACCAAGAAATCCAGGGGAATTTCTCTATCACTCGGCATGTGATTTGTAAATATTTATAGCCTCTGGTAAATTAATAGTTCGACCCTGGCATTGGGATTGGAAGATGAGTTTCCTCTCAAAAATAGCTCTTCTCAGGGTCGAACTGTTAATATACCAGAGGGTAATAGGTGCTTAGTGGTTTCACTGGGCAGAACGCCATCGGATGAAGCAACTGGCGGTTCCTGCTCACCACCGAAGTGGCGACGGAGAGTGGAAAAGAGCCGATCGTGACAAGATGTGGAAGTACTGAAAAAACTGGAACCAACAGATACGCAAGAAATCGTATAGAATAAGAGATTTCACATCATGAAAAATGTTAGAGGAATTCCAAATGAGGACATGAATGTATTGTAGTAAAGAAGGTTGCTGCGATTCCATAAACCCGTTTCAGGCTATTTAGCTATTTATCTCCTTCCCAGCCGCAAAAAAGTGCATGGCGAATGGGAATTTGCTTTCCCGCCCTGAGACGTACTAAACCTCCTCATGGTACAGGGGCAACCCAATAGGTAAGTTGATGGGTACTCTAGGACTTCTGGGAGATACACCTATAGCCAGATGGGGTTCTTAGACCAATAAACACCAGTTGTGGGGATCCAACCGCTGTTGGAGCTGCCTCTGTTAGTGAGGTACCGATGAGGAAACCATTCCCATGTCACCAAAAAAATGTGCCATGTCCTAAAGCTGATGATAAACCGCAGGTCTGGTAGGCAATCTAAAATCATGTTCAAGTAACTGAATTAACTGATCCTTTATGGTGAGGTTATCATGAGAATTTGGCCACCGTTTGGGTACCATTCAGAAAAGAACGCATCCGACGGGCAAAATGACCAACCGCAAAATGGTTGCAAGCTTCGAAATCTGGATTTGGCAAAAGAAATGTTGTCCCCAAAAAGAGGCTTCTTGATGTCCAAACTCACCACAATGTCTGAACCATATTTTGTGACCCATCTGGATTTCTCCAAACTTGGGGCAAGTATACACGTTAAGGAAAAAAGCATAATTAATCATCATAGTCATATTCAACTATTCTCTGGTTATTTGACATAGCTATGGAAGCCATGGCCTATAGAAATGGATAATAAAAATGCTGGATTTTCCATGGCCTCTTGGCTCCACTCTACAGCAAGTCATGCCGGCCTAGGCCCTGCTCTTTGAGCGTTTGATTTCCTATGACCTGCAGGCAGGCGCACAGGTAGGAGCTACATTTGCTGGTGTTCCCCCCCCGCTACCCTAGGGTAAACATACAAAAAGATCTGGAAAACCCATGGGGAAACCCTAGGATAGTGATCTACAAATGGTGTTCTTTCACATCTATGTAAACGTTTAAAGGAGGTTACCCCCAGGAACTACAGTAGATAGACAAAATATTCAAACTCTGGCACACACTCTTGGTTGAACCCCCCACCCCCAAATCTCAATGTTTCAGCGCCCGTGTTAGCCAAATTGATGTTAGGGGTTTGGTTTCTTTAGTCCATTAGGGGGCATGCATCTCAAGTCACATTCACATTGGCATTTGGGGGTGAGGGGGTTGGAGAGGGTTTGAATATTTCGTCCACGGTAGCTCGATATACTGTATCTACCATGAACCCTGGCATTCACCTAGTTGTGTTTACCAAATTAGCTATTGAGGGGAAGAACCTTTCAGGTTTTTGCGCATCTGTTGTATCCATAGAATCAACATCTACGTGCAAATGTTACAAATATCATGGAGGTCTATGATTCAATGGATTTGGAATTTGGCTTCGGAGGTATGTATATATTTGTATGCGTGTGTATTGATGTTTACAAAATCCTTCATCGCCCTCTATCGGAGTATAAGACCACCGCACCCTTCTCCACAATCCAGTACCCTCTGGTAAACTAACATAGCTATTGAAAATGGCCATAGAAATAGTGGATTTTCCAATTAAAAATTGTGATTTTCCATAGTAATGTTAGTTTACCAGATGGCAAGAAAAACATGTTGAGTTGAATTGCCAAACCAAAAAAAAGATCTGAATCGAGTCCATATGGACGCTCCGAACTTCTTCGGCCAACTCTCAGCCAGTACAGATTCCTCCTTGAAGATCCAGTAGGAGGCACCGAAGTTTATTTGGCACAAGCTGCTTCCTATTCTGACATTGCTGGAAGACTGAAATCATTTGACCCCTGGAATCACAATCAGAAATGAACGGAGACGGTGGAAATACTTAGATACGTCTGCTTGAATAACACCCCCAGTCGCATTATGGTCGCGTGCCTTCCATGTTTTGATGCCAAAGTAGTTTTGGGGGTCAGCTTTAGATGACCTTTCTGCGGCTTAAATCCCCACGGCTGGCTTTCTCTGAACCATGAAGACCCAAATATTTCATCAGATTATATACACCAATAAATTGTGGAACTTTGACAAAGTCTGATGAAAATTGATCATCAACCATATTAGTTACTTATATGACATCCTCTGGTTGATCAATTGTCATTCATTTTCTCCTTTTCCAGCCATAAATTCATCATATAACATGTCCATTTTCAGGTACCTCACCAAGCACGATCCTTTCCGGATGGGATCAATGGACCCAAAAAATGCTCCCCGTCAGCCTGAAGATCACTTTCCCTCCAGAGCGCGATGCTCAACTTCGGCTTCACCGGAAGTCGGTCGCGCACCAGGTTCAACAATTCTTTCCCTTTCATGTCCTCCTCAGAGCTCAGGGGATGGTCCAAAGTCGTCACCCAAGGGGACAGGAGATGCCCAAAAAAAAAGGTGCAGGTTCCCCGAAAAAAAGGCTGGAACATGGTTTTTCCGGCCGACATCGGCACCCGAAAATCTATATCTTGTACAGCAAGGGGACATGTTACACGATGAAGAAACGCCAAGCATCGTGCACGTTCAACGTGAAATTTCCCTCCGCCCCTGGCGGGTTTCTGAGTGACTCAATGTGCATTGTCTTCCGCCGGTGTCAGACAATTTAACCTCCTGGAGAATAGTGTGGTAAACCCAACAATAATCCCACCAGGGGATGGTCTCTACTGTACCACCCATTTCTACTGTTGGGGATGGCTTGGAATACCACATCCAAGATGTTAAGATATGTTAAGCCTCAGAAGGCTGTAGTTTTTTCAGGGTGTGTCCGAAAATTTGGGGAAAGCCAAATTTAATCCCATAGGCCCATAGTTGATATCGTTTTCGGCATGAGAATTCTCGTAAATCAGGTCTGACCTCATTTTTGGGCAAGACGGCACGACCACTATTGATTGGTGATATCCCCATCAACATGGCGTGCTGCAAAATCCACCGTCTATGGATGATTTCCCCATTTGAAGCTCCAAAAATCGTTCGGTGGGTTTGCAGCCACAGTTGATTACCAGAGGGTCAAACAAATGGGTTAACCACTGGATTTAAGTGGGATTAAGTGACATCACCTGAGGGCCAATCTCCATATTGTTTTAGCCAAATCGCCATTGTTTTTGCCCCATAATTGGACACATCTAGACAAGAGCAAGGTTTTTTTTTAACGTTTGGGGGGTATTGGATTTATTAGTTGTAGTAATCCGAAAAAAAAAAGAAGTTGGTAAGACCATGCTAAAATAGTGATGAATTACTTTTCTATCTGTTTGGGGTGTACCATAGTTTATGAACCATATACGTATTTGAAAAAAAATCTCCAGATGTATTTTATCAATTTCTCCAGGATGATTGTAGAAACACAGAATCCAGCAGGCTGGATCTCGAAACAAATGGGCAGGTCTTGGTTAAACAAAATCCTCATGAAGCGGCCCCATCAAAATGTGACTCCTCAGAATTCCCTGGTTTTTCTTGTTTTATCCTCAAATTGGTGTTTGTCCCACAAAGGCAAGGGATATGTAGGACCGCAGGTCTTTTAGTCATGTTCAGCAAAGGGATCGAAAAAGGTCCAACTAGTGGATTCAGATGTGCCCAGTTTTCATCAGTTTTCACTATGAACCCCATATTTGTTTTGGTTATGCTTTGTTCAAGTTCAGTCCCGAAACCAAAATCAAAGGTCTCCGCATTCAACTGGAAATTCCTTGGAGATGTGGGCCATAAATTTCCCATTTTCCCCATATTTTTTTTTTCCCTTGGATTGCGCCTGTGACAATGATCTCGGGCATGCCATCCATCTCCGCCGAAGAGGGAAGCGCCATGAGGTCACAGGCAGCAAGGGGTGAGACGAAGTACGTGGTATTTGGTCAAAATGGACCCGGGGGGCCCAAGGGACCCAAGCAAAACGCTAATCCTGCGTGGTTACAATTCATCATTCACCAACTTGATATGGAAATCGTTTTAGGCAGTTTTAGGATGACCAATGGTTTTTGTTTAATTTCGGCTACATTTCATGGCAACCCATGTTTTCTGATCGTAAAGATCCAGGGCACCAGGGTTTTTTGAAGGATGTTTCGACAAATATTTTGTTTCAATGACTTCCACTTTTTGCAGTTCCAAAGTTGTCCGCCGTCTTGTAAAAAAAAATTGCCGATGATTTGGGCGGAACTGATGAGGTTGAATTTGGTTTGGCAGCTCTGAAAGTTTCGGGCCTCAAATCGGTGTTTTTGACTGGCGCCGGAGGATTTTCGCCTCAGTTGACTGGGTGTCCTTTGGCAAATATCTATGTTTCATAGTCATCTATATCTCCAACCACCAAGAAACTAGCAACCTCGCACAAAAAATCGAGCCGAGAAGGGCCGCCCCATGGATACTTGACCCACCCATTTTGCAAGCAAATCGGAATTTGAAAACACAAGCCAAGCAGGGCTTGGGTCAGGACAAGTCGGTCCAATTGGTTTTTTGGGGGTGTCGAAGGAGCCATGCTTGAACGAATAAGAACAGAAGAGTTTGCTAGCAAAGACCGCGTGTTTTGAACAAGGTTTTTTCACGTTCCCCCCTGTGCCCAAACTCAAATCATAGCTTGTTGTGCTTCCAAATCGATGGCGCAGCCACTGCTACACCATGGTTGCGCCGCCCCGCCATGTGGGCCTTCAAAGAAGCCTTCTGGCTGGCCTGGCGGGCGTGAAACCACCCACCAATCCGTGTCAATCCCATGGTCCTGTGGACATTGTAGCTCAGTTAGCCTGGGATTTAGTACTTGGGGCTCTGGAAGGCTTGCACAATGCGAGTCCCATGATGACTCCATGTCACCGCTTGAGATTCAGCAACACCAGTGCGCGTAGAGGGTCGGCCAAAAAGCGAGGTGATGGATCTATTTCAGCCGCGCACTCTGGTCTCTCTCAGCAAGTCAACCAGTGTGTGATTCTTGGTTGCTGCTTCGTCCATGTTCCCCTTCCCGTCTGCCAGTGTCACTGACATTGATGGCTTTTAAATCCATCATGGATTGTTCATTGTATCCCCAGATGTGGTTAGTTATATGAGTTGTGTATCCCCAGCTTGAGGCCGCTGATTCTGATCCCCTTGGACCCCTTGGATCGCCAAAATACTTGGTACTTCTGGATCTTCATCCCCCAGAAAATTGGGCCCATAAGCTCTAAGCCATATCCGAAAAAAAACAAGACCAACCAACGAACCCGAATGCAGTCACGTAAAACACTTGTGTGAAACAAGTTTTTGCAACAGTCAATGTACATTTTTCCTGGTTGCCATACTAGTGTAGGCTGTGGAGTGTGGAAGGTGGTGGAGTGCAGAGTGTGGCGAGTGTGAAGCTAGTGGGGTGTTGAGTGGGGTGCTGAGTGGGGTGTTGAGTGGGGTGTTGAGTGGGGAATGTTGTGTGTAGAGTGGTGAAATGGAGATTGTGAAGTTTAAAGTGTAGAGTGCGGACTGTAAAGTTTAAAGTGTAGAGTGTGGCCTGTAGAGGGTAAAGTGTAGAGTGTGGAGTGTAAAGTGTAGAGTGCAAAGTTTGGAGTGTAAAGTGTGGAGTGTGGAGTGTAAAGCTCGAAGTGCAAAGTGTCAAGTGAAGAGTGTGGAGCGTAAAGTCTGCGGTGTACGGTGTAGAGTGTCGAGTGTGGAGCGTAAAGCGTGGAGTGTAAAGTGCAAAGTCTAGAGTGCGGAGTGCAAAGTGGAAAGTGGAAAGTGTAGAGTGTAAAGTGTGAAATGTAAAGTGTAGAGTGTGGAGTGTAAAGTGTAGAGTGTAAAGTGCGAAGTGTGACATGTAAAGTGTAGAGTGTGGAGTTTGGAGTGTAAAGCGTGAAGTGTAAAGTGTAAAGTGTAGAGTGTGGAGTGCAGACTGCACAGTGTAAAGCCTAGAGTGTGGAGTGTAAAGTGTGGAGTGTGGAGTGCGGAGTGTGAAGTGCAGAGTGCGAAGTGCAATTTGCAGACTGTGGGGTGTGCAGTGGGGTGCTGAGTGGGGAATGTAGTGTCTAGAGTGGTGAAATGGAGATAGTGGAGTGTAAAGTGTAGAGTGTGGACCGTAGAGTGTAAAGTGTAGAGTGTGGAGTGTAAAGCGTGGAGTGCCAAGTGTCAAGTGAACAGTGTGGAGTGTAGAATGTACAGTGTAAAGTATAGCGTGTCGAGTGTGGAGCGTAAAGAGTGGAATGTAAAGTGTTAAGTCTAGAGTGTGGAGTGCAAAGTGGAAAGTGGAAAGTGTAGAGTGTAAAGTGTGAAGTGGAAAGTGTAGAGTGTGAAGTTTGGACTGTAAAGCGCGGAGTGTAAAGTGTAAAGTGTAGAGTGTGGAGTGTAGAGTGCACAGTGTAGAGTCTAGAGTGCAGAGTGTGGTGCGTAAAGTGTGGAGTGTGGAGTGTAGAGTGTGGAGTGTACAGTGTACAGTGTACAGTGTAGAGTGTGACTTGTAATTTTCAGAGTGTGGAGTGTAACGTGTAAAGTGTAGAGTGTGGAGTGTGACGTGCAGCGTGTGGACTGTAAAGTGTCAAGTGTAAAGTGTGGACCGCTTAGTGTAAATTCTCAAATGTAGAGTGTAAAGTGTAGAGTGCGGAGTGTCAAGTGTAGATTGTTGAGTGTAGAGTGTGAAGTGTAAAGTGTAGCCGGTGGAGTGTAGAGTGTAGAGTGCACAGTGTAAAGTGTAGAGTGTAGAGTGTGGAGTGTCAAGCAAAATGCAAAGTGTAAAGTGCAGTGTCGAGTGTGGAGTGTGGAGTGAAGAGCGCAAAGTGTAGAGTGTGGAGTGTAAAGTGTAAAGTGCAGAGTGTAGAGTGCGGAGTGTAAAGTTTAAAGTGTACAGTAGTGTAGAATGTAAAGTGTAGAGTGTGGAGTGGAAAGTTAAATGTGGAAAGTGCAAAGATATGTAAAGATGTGTCAAGATGTGTAAAGTGTAAGGTGTAGAGTGTGGAGTGTGGACTGTAGAGGGCTATCGGGTCATCTGCGCACGCCAAAAGCGGTCATCTGCGCACGCCAGAAACGAGTCATCTGCGCACGCCAAACGCGGTCATTCGCGCACGCCAAAGTACATGCTGCGGGGTTGGGGGTGAGGTGGGGGGGGCGACAATAACCTTCATGTTCCTCTGCACACAAAAGCACTGCACCCTGATCGCCTTTCCTCTTTAGCATTGCACCGTGAACATAGTCTTGGGCTGGGGTGGGGGGGGCGACAATAAGGTTCATGTTCCTCTGCACACAAAAGCACTGCACCCTGATCGCCTGTCATCTGAAGCATTGCACCGTGAACATAGTCTTGGGCCGGGGTGGGGGGGGCGACAATAACCTTCATGTTCCTCTGCACACAAAAGCACTGCACCCTGATCGCCTGTCATCTTAAGCATTGCACCGTGAACATAGTCTTGGGCTGGGGTGGGGGGGGCGACAATAAGGTTCATGTTCCTCTGCACACAAAAGCACTGCACCCTGATCACCTGTCATCTGAAGCATTGCACCGTGAACATGGTCTTGGGCTGAGGTGTTCATGTTTTTCTGCACAAAAACAATGCACCCTGATCGCCTGTCAGCTAAAGCATTGCACCGTGAACATAATAGTCTTGGGCTGGGGTGGGGGGGGCGACAATAACGTTCATGTTCCTCTGCACGCAAAAGCACTGCACCCTGATCGCGTGTCATCTTAAGCATTGCACCGTGAACATAGTCTTGGGCGGGGGGGGGCGACAATAACGTTCATGTTCCTGTGCACACAAAAGCACTGCACCCTGATCGCCTGTCATCTTAAGCATTGCACCGTGAACATAGTCTTGGGCCGAGGTGGGGAGCGGGCGACAATAATGTTCATGTTCCTGTGCACACAAAAGCACTGCACCCTGATCGCCTGTCATCTTAAGCATTGCACCGTGAACATAGTCTTGGGCCGAGGTGGGGGGGGGCGACAATAACGTTCATGTTCCTCTGCACACAAAAGCACTGCACCCTGACCGCCTGTCATCTTAAGCATTGTCATCTGATGACGATGACAATGATGATGATGATGATGAGGAGGAGGAGGAGGAAAGGTCATAACATTGCAGACGATGATGTTGAGGATGAGGATGTTGAGGAGAATGAGGTGCAGAAGGATGATTTTGAGGAGGATCTCATGAAGAATCATGAAGAATGCTGATGTTATTGATGATGATGTTGAAGAGGATGAGGATGAGAAAATGATTCAGAAAATGAAGTGGAGGATGATATGGTTGAGTATGATGATGTTGAGGAGGAGAAAGCTGATGATGTTGAAAGTGATAAAGATGAAACAAATGATGAAATGAATGATAAATTTGCAGAAATTTGAGATGGAGGATGATGATGTTGCGAAAGATGAGGTGGAAGATGATGATGTTGAGGATGAGGACGTCAAAGGGGAGGAAGATAATGATGTTGAGACTAATGATGTTGAGGAGAGGGAAGAGGATCATGTTGAGGAGCAGCACCCCTCAACGTGCACAGACGACCGAATTCCTGACGTGCACAGACGACCGTCTTTGACGTGCACAGACGACCCACGAACCACTGTAGAGTGTAAAGTGTAGAGTGCGGAGTGTGAAGTGTAGAGTGTAGAGTGTGGAGTTGCAAGTAAAGTGCAAAGTGTAAAGCGTAGCGTGTGGAGTATAGAGCATGGAGTTTAAAGTCTACAGTGTGAAGTGTAAAGTGTAGAGTGTGGAGTGTAGAGTGTGGAGTGAAAAGTGCGGAGTGCAGTGTGCAAAGTGGAAAGTGTAGAGTGCGAAGTGTAAGTTGCAGAGTGTGGAGTGTAAAGTGTAAAGTGCGGAGTGTAAAGTACAAAGTGTAGAGTGTAGAGTCTGGAGTGTCAAGCAAAGTGCAAAGTGTAAAGTGTAGCGTGTGGAGTACAGAGAGCGTGGAGTTTAAAGTCTAGAGTGGAAAGTCTAAAGTGTAGAGTGTGGAGGGTAGAGTGTGGAGTGTAGAGTGTAAAGTGTAGAGTGTGGAGTGTCAAGTGAAGACTGTGGAGTGTAATGCGTAAAGTGTAGAGTGTGGAGTGTGGAGTGTAAAGTGTAGACTGTAAACTGTAGAGTGTAGAGTGTGGAGTGCAAAGTGTACAGTGTAAAGTGTAGAGTGTGGATTGGGGTTTGGGGATGTGGAGTGTCAAGTGTGTAGTGGGAAGTGCGGAATAGAGAGTGGAGAGGGTCAAGTCTACCGTGGTGAGATGCAACTGCAGCAAATACTGCGCTTGCAACGCACAATGTCTTTCCACACACGACGGATCTGCATCAAATCCTCCGCCTGCCACGCAAAAAGAGATTTTCAGATTGTCCTACTTGCAGCCCTGACAATGCGATTCGCAACAAGCACGCAACACGACACGTCTAAAGTGCTGCGCCTGCCACGAAGAAATGACGATGGAGGTCTCCAAAGTGCTGCGCCTGCGAGAAATGAAACTCATCTTCTGAAAACAGCGCAAAAGTATTGCGCCTGTCACACAGAACGACTTTCGACACTTTTTTCAGACGCGTGAGAATCTGACAAAGTGCCACGCCTGCCACACGAAAAGACGTTACAACCTCTTTGGAAACCTCCAAGAAATGAAAGACTTGGAGCTTTCCCCATTGGCACGGCGACTCCACAAGAAAGCCAGAGAATCGAGACAAGACATGTTTCAAAGCTGAAAACTAGCATTGAGCATTTCCTACGAGGCTTCCGTCAATTTTCATCACATCTCAGATGATGGAATGTCACAAAGTGCCACGCCTGCCACACAAAACGACGTTACGACCTTTTTGGAAAGCTCCAATACGAGCATTTCGTACGAGGCTTCCGTCAATTTTCATCACATCTCACAAATGCCAGGCATGCCACACGATTTGCAGGTTGTCACCACTTGCAGCCAATGCGATTCGCAACAAACACGCAACACGACACGTCTAAAGTGCTGCGCCTGCCACGAATGCTGCGCCTGCCACGAAAAATGAAACTCATCTTCTGAAAACGACGCGAAAGTATTGCGCCTGCCACACAGAACGACTTTCGACACGCTATGAAACACATTGGAATGTCACGAAGTCCCACGCCTTCCACGCGAAAAGACCTTTCGACACGTTCGAAACCTTCAAAAATGACCACCTTTGCAGCTTCCCCCATAGGCACGGCCATACGGCGGCCACGCGGACGGTTGGCGAACGGTTGCGGACGCTTGGCGAACGGTTGCGGATGGTTGGACGGCGTCACACGAACACGGCTCAACCCCCAGACTCCCAAAGTAAAACGAGAACCCTTCGCTCCGCATTCGGGAAAAAGATAGGAAAGTAAAATTATGACTCAGTAGGATATACCAAAAGCATCCATGATCTTTTCGGGAGTAAGCCATAGCCATGTTTCTAGCCATCAACAGCCCAGTGTAGAAGCCACGAGATCACCAGATGTTCCCAGCCTGGAGTGGAGAATCTGTGGAGAAACTGGAGAACTTCTGCGAAATCCATCCCCTATATCACCATAAATAGGTGGTATTCCAACCATTCCCAAATGGGTGGTTTATGGCATTGTTTTGCCCACATTATATAGATATATCTAGAGAAGATTGCTCAGGTCATTTCTTGATGTTTTACATAGTGCTAATCATCATTTTATGTATGGAGAGGTCGTTTGGGGTTGGTGGAAATTACACAGAAGAATGATAAAGCAGATTACCACAGTAGATTCCCAAATCAGCCAGGCTGTTGGTTCCTTTCTAAAGGGACAGATCTGAAATCTAGGCGAGTAGCAGTAGCATCATTTATATATATATATATGATTATATATTTATAGAATTTGAATTCTTTTGAGAGAAACCAACAAAGGCGATCTGTTGCGGTTTGTCTTCAGGAGCCCATGTATATCAGGTTTTAGTTTAGGCAATGATGGTGAGGTATAGCCTGCTTTTCAGAACCATCAATAGGTTGAAAACCAGATGAAAAGCCAGTGGTGTCCATCGATCTTCCCAGATGAACCATTCCGGAAAAGCATGGTGTGCAATTGTGAGCTTTGGTCTTTTTGAAGTGGCCCTGATATTTTGGTCGATATCAATCAACAAGAATGGGGATATCACCAACTAGAACTGGATAGAATTGGTCTACATTTGGGACTGTTGAAGTCGCAATCTTATCGAGGACAGTTCTATCATCAAGAATGTGGTATTTTCTAAGGTCCAACACTAATGGAAGTGTCCTAAAATGGGGGAGGTTCCCCATCCAAATCCTTAGACCATGACTTTGTATACCCATAAAAACTTGGGAATCCCCCATGACACTTCCAGGTGCAATTCCTCTTGATCCGGGAAGCTTCACAGGATGCTAAAAAATCACTGGGCGTTTTCTCACCGCGAGGACTGAGCCCCCAATAAACACGGCTGTTTCACAGTGGGGAGAATGATGATCAACCACATGAGGCATTGCAAGTTTGAGACATGAAAAAAATCTCCCTCATCCTTGGTTGAGAATGTGATTCCCAGTTCATGAGTCAGTTCACAATGCCCAATAAACCAGGTAGATTAATAACTTCCTACAATGCAGTTATGTTTGTTTGTTTGTAAACCCCACTAACTAGAGTTGTAAGATGTTGTAAGTATCATGAACCATAGCTATTGGAGTCATAAGCCAAGTTAGCTATCTAGGGGGGTCCCCCATTGTACTTCATAACCAATCAACAGTGGTATCTTTAATGGCTCACTTGAGACAGCACCAATCTTGCAAATGCTTCAGCCTCAAAGAAACATGGCGTTAGTTGATGGGATGCTAAGATGCATTTGATGAAGGATTTTTCCACTAACACATCTGATATTCCGGCACAAGAATGGTCAAAATCGCCGGAAACCACAACTCATCATGAAAATATGCACCGGATTCGTTGGATTTTCATCATCCCAAGAGTAGCCAGGAGAATCAGGATGAGATGCCCAAATAAGTCGGTGATACCAACGCGGTGATACCGTTGCGGATGCGGCAAGACCATGTTTGCAAGATCTGTTGAAACAGGTCAACTAAATTGTGGATGAAGCTGTCCCGAAGCTGATGGCAATTCTTTCTACTGATTGGTTCAAGGGGGATTCATGGGGAATTTCTTTACTGTTTGTGGAAGGCCAACAATCAACTCTGTTCCTTTCTGAAATTGACCTTTCTCACTTTTTGGTGGCCTCGAGATCGAAAAAAATCGGCAAACAATATTAGTTGCTTGGAAGGGTAGGAGTGGGTCTGTCGGAAAATCGGGGATACCTGGAAATTGCCACTTCAATGTGAAAATGATGATTAACCATCAAATTTTGGGGTAGCCTATTTTCAGACACACCCGAGTACCCCTCTTGGTTGGAAAGGGACGTCAAAGCATGGCTTGCTATCATATTATTTTACCCTTTCTAAAAGCAGGACGTCGAGTCTCTTCCTTCATTAAAATGACCCATCGAGGTACCGGGTACCGCAAGCTTTCCCCAAGACATTGGTCATATGGGGGTTTCCTAAAATGGGGGTACCCAAAAATGGATGGTTTATAATGGAAAATCCTATTAAAATGGATGATTTAGAGGTACCCCCATTTTAGGAAACCACCATATATCATAATACATTTCTTGTTTTTTCCGGTGAAATGAAGTCCCCACGTGTTTTTTAGGATGGAGCTCGCCATGTCATGGTCACATGGTCACGGGCTGCACGACGTCGCCTCTTCCTTCTCTTCCTCGCTGAGCTGTTCATAGCTGGCTTCCACATCTTCGCCATTCGGCTCCTCCGAGATTGGCCCGCAAAGCAGAACCAGAAGTGCCATATAATGTGGTAAGACCAATAATAAACCATCCCCAAAATCATCATACATGGGTTGCACAAACAACAATCTTCAAATGCTAGGTTTCTGGCATTGGGCGAATCCCACATGAACCTTGTTAAGTGTAGTTGTGGTAAGGAGAACCCGAATTCTACTGGGCTACGAATGGGTGTTTTGGCTCATCATTGTGAGCCGAGATCGAAGTGTTGGAAAAAGATGGGGTAATTGAAAGCTACGCGACGACCCCTTTCCAGTCGAGAAAATGCGGTTCCCAAGATTTTGTTAGGGATATTCCCCAGGTTTAGACACACTCTGTGAAATCCCTTTGGGTGTCAGCACAAAATTCTAGCGACTGTCAATTCAAATTCATTGTCATATGTTGATCAAATCTCCAGATTGAATGCCTCACCACCCCAGCCACGTGTTTTGTGAAAGTGAGGTACCCCCCAAATTCCAAAGGCTCAGAAAATCATGTTGAAATTTAAAACTACATATTTTGGACAATTCCACAGATCATAAGCTTTGTGTATATATGCTGTATATATTTCATAGGGGTCAATCGCCTTTATCTTCCCAGTGTTTCGACAAATACAAACACCAAATGAGCAGTGTTCGAAACCCTCTGTCTGATTGAGAACAGGACCCCCAATACTTCATGGATGATATGATAGTCCCCAATATAACGGGTGGTAACATATCAACCAACATGGCTTTTGAACAAATCCTGTTTATGCTTCAATGTTTTGAATCAACCAACCATCATCCATAAAACATATCTCCATGTTTGATGGCTACAAAGCCGAACCAACGTCAATCAAGGTTAAATTCGCACTAATTAATCTCATCCCCCTGATACTATATAAACAGCCGCATTGTATGGCCCCAAGTATGTGAATTCATCCTCGATTGAACCATGGTGACTCTGGGGGTGTTCAATATCAACGGCGGATGGGACTATTCAATGTCCATCGTATTAAGCTCCCAGTGAAATTCCATTAAACCATCGTATTAAGCTCCCAGTGAAATTCCATTAAACCATCATTAAATCCCATTGAATCACCATTTCTGAGGCTCAAGTCCCATTAAACCTCCATTAAATCACCCACGAAAAAAAGTAGATCATTTGAGTGGGGTTTCCGAATGGGTTTTCCACATTTATGTTAGTTTGCGGGTATCTACTTGGGGGTGCAGTTGGATGATTTTTTTCAGCATAACTATGAAAACAACCTCCACAAGAAGGAATATGGGGCCCCTACAACTATGGTGAACTATACCCTCTGGTAAACTAACATAGCATTGAAAAAAAAACATGTTTTCAGTTCGGAAAATCCACTATCTCAGAGAAAAGAGGGGACCAACAGGGGGTTAACCAATGATCACTCCTCAGCATCAAAAATCATCCAAGTGCCCTTTTTTGGCGACGGGGCACTTGAGCCANTAGGCTACTATGACCAAACCCACTGGATGGGGGATGGGCAATTCCTACTCTATTTACATGGCTACACACCTAACTAACGCTTCTAGTTGGGTGGTGCTACATTACATTGGATGACTGTACAACATCATTGGGTGTTGGTCAAATAGCTAATCTACAACCACTACGACCAGGCATGAACATAGCTACAAGTAGACTGTACATGTGGGGCTACCGGGGTCGTAATATTTCNTGGTCAAATAGCTAATCTACAACCACTACGACCAGGCATGAACATAGCTACAAGTAGACTGTACATGTGGGGCTACCGGGGTCGTAATATTTCAACTATCTCTATGGCCATTTTCAATAGCGATTTTGACATAACCAGATGGTAACCCCAGGGTCAAAATCATCGTTCCATCCCAGGGCTTTTGATCCGGAAAGGATCCCACCTCAAGAGTCTTCACCGTCAGCTTCTGGAGCTCCCGCGCCATACGTTCGCGCCTGGGAACCAAAAAAAAAACAACCAAATCCTGGTGATTTCATGGTGGTTTGATCTAATTGAACCAACAACAAACGATTATTTAGCCAACAAACATGGATTGCGCCAGCAAAGTGAGGATGTACAGTAATCAATCCAAATGCTGATTTTAGAGGAAGTGTCCAAGGTAGAAAGGTGAAACAAACAGATCATATATGGCCGGTTCAGACGAATCCTACGAATCCTTATGACGTCTGGTATGACCTGGGTTTGTCTTAAAATGAGGTACCCCATCTCTATGATTTTAAATTTTGAACCTTACAGTTTGTCCTGTAGATTGCTAGAAAGTTTGAGGTTAAAAGTCCAGAATTTGTGGTGTCAAGTTTAGCTCTTTTGGAGTCAAGTCGAGTCCAATTTATTCATGGAATCCAGATGGAATAAGATCAAAAAATCATCTATCAGGGAGAGAAAAAAAAGAAAAAATACGGAAGATCGGGATACAGTATGAATAGAACTGAAAAAAGTTCAGATAATTCACCGACCTGAAATGAGATGAAAGAAGGCCATTTGGAGATTCTTAGACCCCTTCTATGCAAGTTATGTGGAGCTGGGAAAACCTTTAAAGTGTCATAAACTTGCAGGGTTTGTGGACTTCTTGAGTCAAGTTCCAAAAATGGTCCCACGGTCTGTGTGGTTCATCGTGTGGAGGAGTACGATTCAAGCGTTGGTGCAAGGGATTGTCAGCTCAATCTGTCTACCTAAGTATGTTGCTCAATCTGATGATTAATCTCTTCATCAATCTGTTGATTGATCTGTTGATTACTAATAATTGTAATTTTCCCTCTCATCTTGTGGCCATAGCTTGGCAGATTCACCCCCCGTGTCCTCAAAGACTGTTTTAGTTGGTGATCCATTACCACGGCAGAAGTCGCAACAGCGCATTCTCGTGATTTCTTTCGGATTGCCAACTACTTGTTGATTCAGTCATGTGAGGTAAAACCAGAAAAAGGACACCATCCCCAATTTTGGTTTACCCTCTGGTAAATTAACATAGCCATGGACAATGGCCCATTTATAGATGATTTATAGTGATTTACTTATTAAAGATGGTGGTTTTCCATGGCTATCTCACATAACCAGAGGGTACCACTTGAGAAAGCAGAATGGAACCAGCACGAAACTACTCCATTTGGGATGGACCAAGGCCTTCGAAGGATAGCCTCTGAAATCATCTGAAAAATCGCTGAAAAATCGACCCCACGCGAAAAAAACAGATGGAAAATTTGAAAAGGGTTCAATCCATCACCATTTGAGTGGGATTTGTTGACCACCTTCGGCATCTTTTTGGAGGTTACTAGAACTGACCATCCCAAGTCTACCAGTGGCTACTGCATCCCATAAAAATTGATAATCATCGGTTTTGACCCGTCCCCATATGATTGATGCTTGAAAAGTCCCTATGAATTCATAGGCTACGAATGATGGATGACTAAATCGTGTTTAAATCCACTACTTCATAACTCATCACCAGGAAGACAGCTCTTCACTAAACGGACTGCCAAAGCACTGCTCGGTGCACTCCGCAATTTTACCTACCAAGGCAGATCGCAGATCGGTATAGGATTGATGGTTTCAAGTAACTGTGACTGCTGATGAAGATGTTTTCCCTTTTTATTTGATGGGATAATGAGATAGGAATAATCATCCCGTCAAATAATAATAGGAATAATTCTGGGATTATCCCTGATAATTGATGGGATCATACCTAGGAATAATATCTGATTCTTGTTGAATATGAATGGGATAATAGGATGATGATGTGATTTCGTGGGATGATTGTGGAATCGACCCTTCCAGTGTCATCAACCGTGGCTGGAACATCCCCGAAGTAGCCATGGAGGCTCATAACCGAGAAAATCGTCGAACTAAATGCGAAATGTTCCAGGAGCCCCAAAAAAATGGGGACTTGCCGTCACATGAACCAGTTGCAATTCGTGACTATCTACTATCAAGTAGATCAACAAGTGACTGGATAGTAGCAGTGGGGAGAAGGTGCCAACTAAGCCAGCACCAAAGGGAGTTTCTCCAGTTGCACATAGGGAGGACCACGAGAAGGAAAAGGTCAACAAACTTTCGAAGAGCAGAAGTTTAGTCATGGAAATGTTCCATTTATGCGGTAAACCCAATAATAAAGCCACCATTTGGGATGATTTCTGCCACCATGTGAATGTTGGAAATGGTTGATTACTGGGTTTGCCACATAATTGTGTGACAAACATTGTTGCCAAATTGAAGCAGAAGAACAAAAATGAAAAAACCGATGAATATCATAAAGAACACGAACCTTTTTCCCGAGAGCGTCTGCGAAGGGTTTTTCCCAAAAAGTAGCTGCTCTTCTGACGTCTTCACATCTTACGTCTGCTCTTCTTACATCTTCACATCTTACGTCTGCTCTTCTTACATCTTCACATCTGATNTCTTCTGACGTCTTCACATCTTACGTCTGCTCTTCTTACATCTTCACATCTTACGTCTGCTCTTCTTACATCTTCACATCTGATGTCTGCTTTTCTTACGTCTTCACATCTTACGTCTGCTCTTCTTGCATCTTCACATCTTACGTCTGCTCTTCTTACATCTTCACATCTTTCGCCTGCTCTTCTTACATCTTCACATCTTACGTCTGCTTTTCTTACATCTTCACATCTTACGTCTGCTCTTCTTACATCTTCACATCTGATGTCTGCTTTTCTTACATCTTCACATCTTACGTCTGCTCTTCTTACATCTTCACATCTGATGTCTGCTCTTCTTACATCTTCACATCTTACGTCTGCTCTTCTTACATCTTCACATCTGATGTCTGCTCTTCTTACATCTTCACATCTTACGTCTGCTTTTCTTACGTCTTTATATCTTTCGTCTTTTTCTTCTCTCCTCGCAAATTCTTCTTCTCTCTTTTGGCGGAGGGCCGGTGCTATCGAGAATGCGTCTGCATGCGCCCCTTT
The DNA here is from genome assembly GCA_003297045.1 of Symbiodinium sp. clade C Y103. Classification (NCBI taxonomy): domain Eukaryota; class Dinophyceae; order Suessiales; family Symbiodiniaceae; genus Cladocopium; species Cladocopium sp. clade C. The sequence goes on along the minus strand of BGPT01002339.1, from coordinate 61,765 downwards.
CGCNATATCTTTCGTCTTTTTCTTCTCTCCTCGCAAATTCTTCTTCTCTCTTTTGGCGGAGGGCCGGTGCTATCGAGAATGCGTCTGCATGCGCCCCTTTCGCACGAAATGAAGGTTGATCGTCAAAAACTGCAGTAAAATTGCGATTTTGAGGGGTCTTGCGCAACCCTTTCGCACGAAATGAGGGTCGATCGTCAAAAACTGAAGTAAAACGGCGATTTTGTTGGGACGCGCGCAACCCTTTCGCACGAAATGAGGGTCGATCGTCAAAAACTGCAGTAAAATTGCGATTTTGTTGGGACGCGCGCAACCTTTTCGCACGAAATGAAGGTCGATCGTGAAAAACTAAGGTAAAATTGCGATTTTGAGGGGTCTTGCGCAACCCTTTCGCACGAAATGAGGGTCGATCGTCAAAAACTGAGGTAAAATTGCGATTGGACTTGTCTGAGTGGGCCTGCCGTGTAACTGTGGCTTCAAGCTGCTTTGACTGCGACTGTGTGTGCGCAGTTATAGGGTGATTTGGCATTGTCTTTGACTTGTCCGAGTGGGTCAGGTGTAAAAGGGTTCGTGTGTAAAGGCATTTGTGTGTAAAAGCGTCTGCTGTGTAAAAGTTTCTGTGTGTAAAAGTGTTTGTGTGTAAAAGCGTGTGTGTTTAACGGCTCATCTTACATTTTCACATCTTTCGCCTGCTCTTCTTACAACTTCAAGCTT
>BGPT01002339.1:33387-54336 GCA_003297045.1 Symbiodinium sp. clade C Y103 | reverse complement strand
ACTTCCTACAATCTCTCAGGAGTTGGAACCCGTGCCTGGAGTAAACTCAAAATATTAGCATGAAATTGCATTTTCAACAGTTGCTTCAAAAAATATATACTATTTCACTTTAAATCTATAATATATATGCACAACATTTCATATCAACATTGTATAATGCTTTTGTGAATTTTCAATGTATATATGCATATCGTTGTAAACTTGAACACTAATAATAGTGGTATTATACATCTGGACCTCAACAACTACTATCGGAGGTCAGTTACCCAAACCCTTACAATGGCTGGACCCTTGATATGATGTTAATCCAAATATTTGATATGGNCCTTAGTTACCACCAATATGATTGTGCTTTTTGGGCATATGGTTCATAAGGGGGAGGCAGTTTAACACTGTTAGTGGGGGGGGGCAGGACCTAAGGTATGTATATACATGGCTTTCTGAAGGTGGCACATTCTTTGGAGTGCAGTGCCCTTGCTACCCAGAACTCGGTGTCTCACGGCTGGTAGAGCACCTCAATAGAATCTGATGGAAAGATGTTGGAGAAAATTTCAGTGGCTTGCTCTCATGACAAAAATGACTCAAGAAATGACTCAGGCCAGTACTTTTCTTGCTATTCTGTATTTGTATCACCAAATACTTTAAGAACCCTCCGGTAATCAAACGTGGCGATGGAAAATCCACCATTTGTAGATGATTTTCCCACTAAAACCTCCATTTAGTTTGGGGATTTTCCATTGCTATGTTTGATTACCGGAGGGTACTCCCCCATTTTTGTTGTCTATTCAAACTCCGACCACCTGGACCAGTGAAAAAATGACCTCCTGACAGCTGACGCGCTCCTCTACAATGGAACTCTTTGCATTCTCCAGCTGCGTTTTCAGCTCTGAATGCTTTTTATTTCGCACTTCCTCAGTGGTGAGGCCAAATCTCAGCGGATCTCCATGTGTTCAGATCGTCCCGTATCTCCAGGAAGATGGAAACAAAAACTCACCATCAAGAATGGGAGGAAGTCACGTGTCCATCCCTTTGGGAGGGCCCTACCCTGAGTTTCCTTTGCTGAGTTTCTGGCGAAGGGGGCCTTTATGCGCCTTTTTTTGAGGGGAAGTTGAGGAGCAATATCCCTTGGCTGCTCAAACCATATCCGACCATCCCCCACAGACTAGATTCCGTCACAATGATGTTGGTATACCATTTGGTAGCGCTTACCCAGAATAGTTGGTTCTTAAGAATGGAGACTTACCCCCCGGAATGGGAATTTGGGGCATCTATGACGGAAATTCTGGTCCTACATCTTCCCATCGAAAAAAGGGGGTCGCTCCGTGCCTTGAAACCAAGGTACAGCCTGCTGTCTGCGAGCCTCCTCCTGGTCATTGAGCCTCGGATCTCAACTACTTGGCGGATCCGGGGGTTGATCTGCCGGGGTATATGGGTGTGTCTGAAAATGATGGGAAAGGCCTCTAGAGGCCTCTAGATTGGATGGATTATCATCATTTTCCCTATTCAAATTGTCATTTGCGTTGTTTTTTTCACAACTCTCAGACACACCCATATGATCTCAGGACTTGCCGCTGCAGGTGATGTAAAGCCAGAAAGCCCGATATTTGATCTGACTCCCATACCCCTAATATCAAATACCAAAATTAATAAATCCAGTACCAAACCTAGGTTTCTGAGGGTATCCCAAATATTGGGGGAAGGGATTACTCTGCAACAAAAATGGGTTGATTTCTACTCCGGTATGGTATTCCACCATTTACGACTAAAGATCCGTCACCCATTCAGCCTGAAGAAAAAACAAGGTTACCCGAAAAAGGAGAATCTCTGATGGTGAAAATGCCCAAACATGCAGATAGTTGGGTACACTCCCGGCTACTGCTGATGACGCTGGCAGAGTCTTGTTGATCTGCGGGTCTACCATCAGCCTTTTTGGGGTCGATGAGACAAACCTGCCAAATAGGGGATCTTTACACTATGTATTTTACCCTTCCATATGGATGGTGATACAAAAACCCTGCAGTCAATCACCTGATATTGACGGGCGATCGAGAGTCCAAGCAGTTCAACCTCCTTGAGATCAAACTTATTTTCTTGATCGAGGCCATACTTAGCTGCATTGGCCTTCCATGTCAGTACATATGTGCTTTATGACCTACACATGAATTTCTCGCTACTTTAGGGAAGGTGTTGGAAGACTGAAAAATCTCAACACCTGATACACCGCCAAGTTATCCCAGCGGCTTTGCTTGTGAGGCAGCTTCTTCATTCCTAGGAGCTGCAGCAGGCCAGCAGAAAGCTACGTCGTTGGAGTGGCATGGCTACGACGTCGCTATACCAGCCAAGGATGGATTTGTAGGTTTGCCCAAAAAAAGAAGCAAATCTGCATGAAGCTTCGTATGTTCTAATTATATGACATCGTTCTATCCATTTTGGGAGCCGTGGTTCTAGTCAGCAGCTTTACGCGTCCCACCCTCTGCTAACTCCACAGCATGTATGATGTACCCTCCAGGTAAAGTAAGATAGCTATGGAAAATGGTCGAGTCCATTTATAGATGCTTTGGTTAAAATCGTAATTTTCCACAGCTATGTAGCTTACCAAAGGGTAATCCTGGAAAGGGGAGCTCTTTGTTCCTTGCAGGCTCTCCCCAAAAGCGAACTGGTAAATAAGGCTGGGCCCGGCCGTCCAAAAATCATGGTCATCTCGTCATGGTTCCCCGGAAGGTCTTCCCTTCAACCCAGTAAATGACATATCTCAAATAAACCCGGAATTTTGCCGGTGAAATCCTAATTTTGGCTGATTCAAGCACTACTTTTTGTTCTTTCAAACCTCATCAACCTCTTTTTCTTGCGGAAATCCCTATATTTTTTTTCTGTGGTTAAATGGATGAAATTCCCTTTCAATGAAGACACTTTTCATACCTTTGTCTCCCTACTTTCCCACGACCAAGTGACTGCAATTCTTCGCACTGCGCCTGCAACTTACTCAAGCGCTTCTGACCTGCGTAGCATGATCTTCCCATGTGCTGTGGTGGATTGCTACTACTGCTACCATGAAAATTCATACATTTTTGGAAAGTGAACTTCCATGGTCTTCTGGCTCAAAGCCCAGTATTTGGTGCAATCGACCTGTGTGATAGTTCAAACTCCACCCATTTTCACTGAATAGATCCAGAGTTTTACGGCTAAATCACCCATGACTGTGTGCAATCCACCACTTCTGTAGTGACACCGCCGCTTCAATTTGTATGGTGAAATTCCAGACTATTTTCACAATTTTCCATATGTGTTCAGGGTGAAATCCCCCACTTTCTGTGCTGAAATCCAATCGTGTATGCGAAATCCAATATTTTTTGATGAAGAAATCCTCCAGTTGTTCACTGTTGTTGAGATCCCCAAAGTTTTCGTTCTGAACTCCTCCATGTCACTCTAAGAAGCCCGTATGCGCTGGATGAATTACGATAATTTACATACCATTATATATATCATATCATGTACTCCCATCCTACCCCAATTCATACACACTTGAAAAATAATCACTCAACCATGGTTTCAGGTCAAGATTATCTCTCAAACCGACCCAGTGATACCCCCATCTTATCCCCAGTTCATTCCAGTCAGCTGTCGAATATGATGATTCCAGTCTATCCCCATCATATTCCATTAGATTCCATTAGATTCACTAGATTCCCACTATCAACAAGAATACTGGTCTATTGGTTATATTCCAATGATCCCCCCACATGACACATCCCCATCTTATTCTCCCTAAGAGACCCAGTTACCCTCCAGTAAACTCACATAGCTATGGAACATGGCCCATTTATACATGATTTACCTGCTGAACCTGCTGATATTCGGAAACTGTTAGATGACCAAAGGATATCCCATTAACCCAATTAAACCCCGTCAAATCCCAGTTCACCCCACTAAACCCCATCATTCACAGCGTGAAAATTCTTAGAAAAAAAGGAAAACTATTCTTCAATATCACTTAGTATTACCACATTCCGAACAAATCTGCACCGAGTCACGTTCTTCCTCCTCCTTCTCCAATTTCTCTGGCAGTTCTGACTGTTGTTCCACTAAAGCCTGGCAGCTTCGAGGGTGATCCCCGCAAAGAATTAAGGTGGTCCGCTTCTATGGAAAAAATGATGTGTCGATGGAGGAAAAAAAATGTTTTTTCAATTAAAAAATTGGGATTGGTCCATTAGACATTGGAATAGCTGCATCAAAATAGGAGTGTACGGTATACGGGTTTTAGATGAGTTTGTCGAAACAAAACGGAAGTCTAACTTTTAAGAATAGGGGATGTATCCGATTAAGAATTGTATTTTAAGCTAATCATTTACAGAAAATAAACGTGCTGCAGGATCGTTCGGCTGTCGCAGCATCGGCAAAGGCTTGGCCCTGGTCATCAAACGTGACTGGGAAATCCCCGAACGAAAAATTAAGATTTGAAGCTGAGAAAATCATCGAACTGGAACTGGTGGATTTTCCAGCACGCCACCATTGGTTTCCAGAGAGTAGGTCCGATTTGTTGCCTCACCATTTCCCCAGCTTCGACCGTTTTTTAGAGGACAAGAAGTCTCCCACCCCATGGGTTTCAACGACCCGGAACCCGCACCTCCCGCTGTTTGCTCATTTCTGCAGAGCTGGAAGTCAAACTTCCCATCTGCACCTCAAGGAGAAGTTGCATTGAAGAGGATTTCCAAGATCACTGGCTCCCATTGGCTCCCAAATGACAATGTTCCGTGAAATTTCAGCCCCAATACCTTTTGACAGGTATCAACAAGCATGAGAAAGCCCATGTTTGTTCGTAGGAGCCCTTTCTGGAAGGCAGCCGTGACCTCTTTTCTTTAATTTTCCACCCTTGTTTTTCACCCCAAAAAATACTCCACAACTCTGGTCAGAAATCTATGAGCTGGTATTTTGCCCAAGATCATATACCCTTCACTGCTCCAAAAGATGGCACTGGAAACTGTTTGAAATGTAATTACATTCTTTCCCAGTAAAAATGGAAAAAAACTCCTGGTTGAAGCCCAGCGAATTCACCCCAACCCCTTAGCTCCGCACTTGCAAACCTTGAGGCAAGCTGTGCGGTGGTGGCCATGGATTTTATCTCATGGGGCTGCGTGTGTCTTTGTGTATGTATTAGTGCGTTTTTTGTACTAAGGTAAAAGGTATTGCCGTATTGCATACATACTTGAATAAGCATAATTTGGCATGTGTATGCTAGGTTGTGGAGTGAATAAAATGTCGCATGTAGTAAATTTCTATGGTGCATAATAACATATATATATATATACAATTATATGCATATAATTAGACATATATATAGATGTTGTAGAACATGGATCGACCAATCACCTGCAACTCGCCAAAAACTAGGCTAGCGGGTCGAGCACAAGTACTGAATTATTGGTTTGGGTGGAGAAATCCTTTGAAAGCAGTATGAAAGGGGTCACCCTCCAGGAAGAATAGAAATCATTATTATCCAAACATTGTTGATTATGCAAATTAAGTTCCAAAGGTCATACCCAGAAGGCATGGTGTTCCCTCTTGAGAATCGCTACACTCAAGCAGCTTGGATCTTATAAAAGGGCGCCCATTGGGTTTCAAAACAAGAAGCGCCCTCCGCACCAAACCCCATTTGAGTGTGTCCTGAAAAATAGGGTATCCCCGTATCCCATTCAATCCCACGCTTCCAAAAATCATATCCCCATCCAAAAATGGCCATCATCCAAACCCAGCATCCGCATCGAAAATGGCGAGGAGCTCAAAGCTTTGATTCTCGCCCTCAACAGTTGCCTCTTCGTCCGCCTCGATATCCACCACTGGTAAACCATTGGCAAAATCACCCCAACAGGTTGTGAAAACTGGGGGTTACACCTGTAAACAAATCAATGAACCAGTGGGAAAAGGACATTGATGAACTGTGCTACCCAAACAATGCAGACTTTGGGTCATTTGATTCTTTAAAACTTTAAAAACCATTCCCGGAAGTCCCCAAATTTGTGTGGCAAGGGGCAGCCATCTTCAATCCTCAATCTGTCCATCCGCTGGTTTAAAGGACAAAAATACAGGAAACCATAGTTCGTAATCGTAAATGCAGGGAGGTCCTGCAATTTCGTTTAAGCAATCCGCTGCATCATCCGATTCCTCAACTAGACATGGGGTTGACTACCAACTTTCAAGCTAAACGAGAAAATACAAGATACAAACACGGAGATAGAACCAAGAAATACTTTCTCTTGGACATTTCTTGAATCCTGCCAAAAGTTGACTCGTCGTCTGAGTGCGGTACATATGACATTTGATAATATGCATAACTATGTATATATATATATAGTGTTTACCCATCAAGTAAGGATGGTATTGTACTGGCTACAGTGGCTACGATCCAAAAAAAAACAAAACAGGCCCTGCCTATCTCCTTTGAGATTTTCGACCTCCTACCGTCAAGGATCCGTGGCGCGGTCCCATGTTGGGATTCACCCGTAGTTTCTTACACTTTGCTAAGGAAGCTATGGATGAAAATAGAAGCCATGGCCAATTTAGTTCGATGATTTATCTATGTCAATCTATGTATCTATCAAAAATGCTGTTTTCCATAGCAAACTGTGAAATCACCAGAGGGTATGAGTTATGGTCAGCCCACCATTATGAATGGAATAAATCCAAACATTGCGGCTGTATAAATCGCTTTGAACGTGGCAAATATGGCCATATCAATTGGGCTGTAACAGACAGAATGATGGATACAATGGACAAACTTCCCAAAACAAAACAATTCATGGTTGATGCATTGCCCAGTGAAAAAACTGGCCGACTCCATGAAGACTAACCATCCACCTTGCAGTTCACCCACTTCTACTGACTATATTGGTGATTCCTTTCCAAGTTTGTTGTGAATATCCCATTTAACCATTTATGGTTGTAAAACTCCTGCTTTCCTGCTGTACAAAATCTCCGCGTATGTTGATCTTTTTCCCCTATGTTATCGTAAGCCCTCTTGAGAATCTAGTAAAACCTGATTTTCTGTTGATTCCAACATCCACGTTCGTTGGTTACAGTAAGTATATCTCTTCAAACTCTCCGTTCCTCTTGGGCAAAATCAATTTTTTTGTTGCTGAATTACCACTGTTTGTTCATGCAAACCCAAAGTCTGTTGGTCAAATCCCCACTAAAAAGTCCCTTCAAACATCCCTACGCGACACACCAAAGTTGTTGGTTCAGATCCGATGTGTCCCATTTTTGTGGATTGCTATAGTTCTTTTCTGGTGACGTTCCAACCCGTTTTTTCGTTGCTTCACCAAGCAATCACCAAGAACTTTTCGCAGCGGCGGGTCCTTCTTTCCCTCAGACTTTCCCTGAGCTCAGTTGAGAAACATGGGGGGTACCATTTGAGCAGTGTCAAAAACGTATTGAAAATCCTCCAAGTAATGGTTGATTAACGGGGATTCTCAGTTCATGGATTGTGATAAACCCAAAATATGGGGTAGTATAACCCCCCATAATCATGCACCAACTAAGTTTTTTGAAACTGCTCCTCTATGATTGGAGTTGCACCGTGACTTTCCGGGGTTCTCCAAAATTGGGGGATGGCCCCCAATTGATTGTTATTTTGGTGGCAAAAATGACGATAAACCACGGGATTTGGGGCAAAAGATCTGCATCAACCCACATTCCCCAGCAAAATATCTGGTGCTTGAGCCACCCAGCTCATGGTCAAGTGGGTACGGGCCAAAATTGGTTGTCCCGACTTGTATCAAAAATCATCAACATATATGCTCCCCTGGGCCCAAAATTCTAAGCCATACCCAAGTGGCTTGTCTCATTGCAGCATGGGAAGTGCGAAATGTTTGAAACCTTCACCTCCAGCTCCCATCCAATGGAAAAGGACAGGTTCCAATCCCCAGTTGACGGGTCTTGGATCCTGCAGAAGCGCAAACCTCTTGGCAGTCAATGATCCATAGAAGGTGGGGCCCCCCAGATAGCTCAGTTGACTTATGATCTGCTTAAGGACTATGGTTTACGGGGAATATGACTATAGTTAATAGGGTGTATAAACTAACTTATACCTGGGGGGGTCCACCTTGTATGGATGTGTTTTGTTCTGAACTTGGATCCGATCGAACCCCCATTCCCCACCAATTCCCCGGCAGCGCGGCACCTTTTCAGTGGGTTTCTTCTCTTCTTCTTCGTCCTGCGAGATCCAAGAAGGCACAAAGGGCCCAACCTGAAGTCTTGGGTGGCTTAGCTCGAGAGGCTCTGCAGAACCAAACTAATCCCAAAAAAGCTGGTGGAAATGGTATTTCCTTAATTGTGATGCCTATGTTGATACGGAAATACCTAGATCACCTATTTCGCACTATCTTGATGGTGATTCAACTGTCATTTTGGTATCACAAATCTATCCAGATAAGTGGAAGGAGGGAGGGCGCATCAAAATAGCTGTTTCTAGACCCATTCATATGGAATCTTGTATTGAACCATCCCCGTATTCGAAACCAGCCCAGCAAGCAAGTTCGGAGCGGCACTCGCCCACTTTTGAACACCATCACGCCTCTGTGCACTTGGGAATCACCTTGGCGGAAACATTTCTGGATCTGTCGCCACCCTGAAGCCACCCGACACTCGATGCTGGGCAAAAGCCTCGTCTCACCAGACCGATTCGGAGTCCCTCCATGCAGAATTCGCACATCACGAAGCAATGCAGCACCTGCCGGCGCTGGAAAGAGCCAAGACTTGCGCCACTCATCAAACTCTTCCTCCGCAATCCACCACCAGTCCTCTACCAGTCCTGCTCCAGTCGTCCACCGGTCCAGCTCCGTCTTCCCGGCACCATCCATATGGGGCCATTGAAAGTCATCCCTGGTTGCAGAAGTTGACTGAGAGGAAGGGCGGAGGCATCATCACATCATCAGGATTCATCTGCATGTCACCATGTAGGAACTGATATTCCACCACACCAGGTAGAACGAAATCTCCACCGCCACTGTAGCACATGAAGTCGGTCCCTTGCCAAAGCTCTTTGGGTCCTCTTGGATTCTTTGGTGCTATGCTTTTCACAGCAAGTTGCTTGCATCTTCTCCAGCACTTCTTTGCATTGCGAAGAGTTTAACACCTCCACCACCACGAAGCCACTTGGAAAATCCTCCATGCTTGATCCTTGCAAAAGAACATGAAGTCATCCACATGGAGTGTCGAAGGTGGCGGCTCTTGCTCCGCAAAGGATTTCTCACTTGAGCACCTGGGCGTCCGGCTCGTCACTGCCAGGCTCTCTGGCTTCAATTCATTCCGCAGGACACTGCCATCACTGCCATCACTGCCATCATTGCCATCACTGCCATCACTGGGTTCGACTCCTTCATCATCTCCACCAGGGTTGCAGAACGTTGCCACCATCCAGGCCTCCCAGGCTCGTTCAATGCCAAGGGCAGAAGCATCACAGGCGGCATGACTTCGTCCTTTGAGCCTTCTTCGTGGCGGCAGAACTTGATCTCCAAAACCCCGGTGAAGTTGTTCTTGGGGACCAAAACATCTCACCTGGGTCCTCCCTAGTCATGGTTCCAAATTGGGTTGCTGTACCTATATGGGATCATCCATGAACACGTAGCATGGCCAAAGCAACCCCAGCCTCACTCCCCAACTAAGAAAATACAGATGTTTTCAGTTTCAACCTTGGAAAATTCATCATAGACCTAACATCAAAATGGTTGCAGTTGATCAATCGCAGGCTGTCTCCTCATCTTTCTCATCATCATCGTCATCTTCCTCCTGAGCTGGGATGAGAACAACAGAGCCCAGTGGAACACCCAATGGGGCAACGGCTTTGTCCCAAGAAGGGGGGATACCATCTTAAGAGGGAAACGGATGATAATCCGTTGGAATTTGGGGTGTTCTCATAATTTCAAAACCATATGCAGTGGCCAAAATCTGACTTCCTGGTCCGAAGTTCCTCTTACATTCACTCATGTCACCTCCAGATGAAGTTCATCAGCCCGACAAAAATATGTCAGCCTGACAAGGCAACCCATCTGTTTTCAAGGTCTCACTATAACATCTGGAAATCTCTAATTTTGAGAAAACAGTTTGCACCATTGGAACCAATAAGTAACAATAATATTATATATATATATATATGTATCCCATTTAAATCCGTTTGAATCACCATGTTTGTTGGTTAATTTCACAATGGTTTGCCAGGGAAAACGACCACCGTGGTCCTCCTTCTTTTCCTCCTCTTCGGCCTCCTCGCGATCGAAAAATTTGGCAGTGAAACTAAGAACGCCATGGGAAAATTCCCCGCAATAATGGTTGGTCAAGAAAAGGATTCCCAACGCACTAAAATTCAAATAATATGCATATATATATATATATATACAGAATACATATATACAGAGAAGGTATTTCCAAAAACGATCTGTGGGTTCTTCTCGCTGGGGCGGAACTTAACTTGAAAAGCAGGGGTTTCGGGCCGAAAAAAACAAAAATTGTATTTTTTTTTTTGCGGATTTTTCCCTGATGGAACCACAGGCGAAAAATATCATGTTTTTTTGTTGTAAATGTTAGTGTTTGTTTTTTCGATGTTTTTGTGGGGCGCGAAAGTTCCTGAATTGGAACCCTACAAATATTAGTTGTTATTGGTTGTGTATTATGATACGTACAAATAATAGTATATATATATATATTATATAAATATTATATATATTATATTATATATTATATATTATATATTATATATTATATATTTTTTTTTATTTTATATATATTTTTTGTATGTCCTTGAAAATCCTCGAACATATACATTCTGAACCTAACACCAACCCCAAGTAAATCCTAAACTAACCCGTCTCCAAATCAAATTTCCAAGAATAAGTGCCAGCGTAGCAGCAATGACAAGAAAAAGGTACAGCCTAGCAGCTAAACCCTCATTCAATTGCGCCTAAATAAACCCTAAACCAACCCTTAAAAAAACCGAAACTAACCTTCAATAAACTTCGAACCAAAGATCAACAAAACCTTAAACCACCTTTAACCAAACTTAAGCGTAGCATCAAGGGAAAGGCTCAGAATCAAATACAGGATCAAAGAAAACCCAGCATCGAAGTGCAAGAGGAAGTTGGAGCGTAGCATTTCAACCCTAGACAAAACTTGAAACGTAGCATCAAACGCAAGAGGAGCTCGAAGCGTAGCATCTAAACCCTAAACACACTCTGAATTAAACAAATCCTCGGGTACTAGACCAAGCCTGAAGAAACCCTAAACCCAACTCAAGTAAACCTGAAACCAACCCGGTAAAAAAAAACTAAGCCACTGCCTAAACCAACCCTGAACAAACCACGCACTAAACCCTGAAGAAAGGAAGTTCAAGCGTAGCATCTAAAACCTAGACCAACCCTAAAAGCCATGAAGCGTAGCATGAGGTTCGCCATGCAAACCAATCAAATGATGCTTGAACGCCATGTAAGGTGTGTCTAAAAGTGAGGTATACCCTTAAATTTAAATCGCCAGTCTAATTTTGGGAAATGATCATAAGCCATTGGATTTGAAGGGCTTCCTCTGAAAATTTAAACAAACCCATTGAAATTCCCCGTCAACTTGTTACTTTCTGGAAATATACTATCCAGCTTCTTTGGTGGCGCGCGAGGAGCCACTCGGCGCGCCACCGGGGACCGCGAATCGCCACCGCTATGGTACTCCAACCTCGGGGTGCTCACTGCCCCAAAACAGATGGTAAACACAAACACAGCCCATAGCTTAGCCACGTTTAGCAATGTATGAAGTCACATCGACAAGGCACCATAACTTCCTTGAGGCCGTGGCCTGAGCTGGGCCAACCAGAACCCCTTGGTGTTTACCCAACCGCGGCGCAGAGCGCCGCAACGGGATCCCTCCGAGGTGCCCGGACGCCTCACCTGCTCTGCCTCCTGGCCGGTAGTCACGGAGGGTGGTGCTGTGCAAGTTAGGCGTTGCATTGTGTCTCGGGCGCCCTGGCTGATGGCCAAAGCGCCTGATCTCCACCTGCCAAAAGACCTCCGTGTTCAGCCAGTCCCTCCCTCGTCAGTATCGACTATGCACCTCACGCCTGGACTGAGGCAGATGCATTCGAAAATGCACTGTCGATGCTTTCTGGATGCACCAAGTCTATACTGAATCAATCAATCAATCATTCATTCAACCAATCAATCAATCAATCAAGCAAGGTCGTCTGCTGTCTGTAGTTTCTTGTAGTGTCAGTTTAGCTCTTGTTGCAAAAGCCGGGCCTCCAAAAATCTGGGGGCAGGCTGCTGGCCCGAAGTTGCTTTGGCTCCTGTCAAGGGAACGTTTGGTGTTTAAAATTAAAAAGACATACAGTAAACTTCTTACAGATACAATATTGACTAATCTTTTTACCTAATTACTTCAATTCCAGAGTTCCCGAAGCGACACGTGAGCCTGCAAATTCTATCTGCATGCACATAGAATATGGGATGTCCAAAACATATATCAACATGCAAAAACATACATATTCAATTCAAACCTGCACCCCGCGCATCCTGAAAGCAGCGCTGTGAGCGCCCAATTTTTCAGAATTTCCTTTTCTGTGGGATTTTGTTTAAATTTCTTCATTGGCACCCTTTCCTACCAGTCTTCTATGGAAGTCATTGGACGCTACGCCCACACAAACAAAATATACTAAAACACATCGTTCCTCCAAACTGGCGGTCCTCACTGATCGTGGGCAGCTTGAGGAACGTGTTACGGACCCCTGAGTCTTCAACACATGAATTTGCGGACATGAAGAGGAATCGAAACGAGCAGGAGGAGATGCAAAGAATTGAAATCTGCATGAATTTGTATACGTTGCATCCTATTGGCATGGATAGGGGGAGAAACAGGGCCATGTGGGTGCGTGATTGACAAAACCCACATATCTTATCTGGGTGATAGTCTTTCCCGGAAAATGGTGGTTCTGGGAACGACCCTCTAAAAGATAGCCTGTGGTATAGCATATCAAACTTGAGGTTCCGACGCAGCTGCGGCTGGTTGTCCGCCGCGCTAACTGCCACGCTCCCTCGCCGGTTGTGGTTGTTGTTGTTGTTGTTGTTGTTGTTGTTGTTGTTGTTGTTGAGGTTGAGGCCCGGACGGGCATTCGACGATTCGGCTTCGGTTGTCGTGACAGTGGCAGCGTGGCGGGGCGGGCCATGTGGCCCTGGGATCAGCCCTGGGATCGGCCCTGACTCGCCTTGGTCACCGAAGTAGCGTGCCGACGGTGACAAGTCCATCCTGACGGAAAATATAAACTAAGAAATCTAATTACTAAAATTCCTTAGTTCACCGTCGGGATGATGGACTTGTCACCGGCGACACGCCACTCCAGCGACCAAGGAACACCAAAAACAGTTGGTAAACATTCAATGATCATGCGATTCTAAAAGAACAATGTCATTCTTGGTGGCATAATGGTGGTATGATCCAATAGTAATCTGATGCCATGTTTCCACATTAGGGGTTTAGTTTCAAATACGGCAAGACGTCTTTGTGAGGCACCACAGGCGAAGCTGAAAAACTAGTTACTGAGATAGATGACTCCGAAGCAGCTTGTTGCTCGAGAAGGATTGCGGCAACGCTATGAGGAAATGATTTTGCTTCGGGAAAAATCAGCTGACTGAAAAGGTACCCGTCAAGACACTGGCGACAAGTTGTCAGTCAAAAGTTGTTCAGGGTGAATCTGAGGAATGTGCTTAGTGTCACTCCTGCATGAAGCCGAGACCAGGTTGATGATGATGATGATGATGATGGCCAGCCAACCACATCCATCTCTCCCATTTTTTCTCTCAAGGGCGGACTGTGGCACTACGCGGCGAGGGATGGCAACGGAATTGATCCGTCAGCGCTGCAGCCCGGGGCGTTGCCCGAAGCCCGCAGCATCTTGCTGAAAGTCATGTGATCGTCTTCCCTAAATAAAAAGACTCTTGCACATTTCCCAGTTCATAGTTCGACTTCTACCTCTACTTTGGCTGTGATGGCAAGATGACGGGCCTTTCATGAGCTATTCATGAAAATAGACTTGAGCAGTGATGAAACTCCCGATGCATGGAAGACCATTGTGACCAAAAATAGTGGCAGCATAGCATCAAATACAAGGTCNTTCATGAAAATAGACTTGAGCAGTGATGAAACTCCCGATGCATGGAAGACCATTGTGACCAAAAATAGTGGCAGCATAGCATCAAATACAAGGTCAAGTGGAAGCATAGCATTTTGACCCTAAACAATCTTCGAAGCGTAGCATCAATGAAAGAGGAAGTTGAAGCGCAACATTTCAGCCCTAAATTAAAGCCTTCAAAAAGCCTTCACAAACCGTATACGAAGCATCAAGAACCCTGAACCTAACCTAAGTAAACCTGAAACCAACCCTAGATTAAATCCTAAATTCATCCGTAAACCGTGCGAAAGTAAATGCCAGACCAACCGTAAATACACCCTGAAATTAAGCTCAAACTAACCCTAAACCAACCCTGAATAAAATTTTAGACCAACGCTAAATAAACCTTATATAAGCAAAACCTACCCCAAACAAACCTGAAACCAAACCTACATAGCACAAAACAGAAAATATTTCTCAAATCAAATCAATCAATACTACCGTAAACAAGCCCGTAAAATGAAATCAAATATACTATGTGTAATGATATACTACAAGATAGTTTAATGTAAGTCACATAGAATATAGCAAAATAAAAGAAAAGTTCAAATGATATAATGTCACAATAAACAATGTAATGACACATACATTCATTTACAGCACAATACAGTTTAATATAACATATTTTAATACAACGCAAAACATATATGGTATAATACAAAAAATATAAGATGAGATCATCAAACGCAACGTCATATGGTCTAAAATAATAAAGCATAATAATTTGACGTGACCAAATATAATAGGATATGATACGATATAAGATAATACAAAAAATAATGTAATACACTAATGTATAGTACATATAGTTTAATTACGGTCAGGCGCCATCGTTTGCCCGGAGGCGCAAAGACGGTTATCATCATCATCATATCATCATCATCATCATCATCATCATCATCATCATCCTCATCATCGATCCTGTCATCATGAAGCAGCTACTCTGTCTCTTGTCCCATTTTCTCTGCGGCAAGGCAGAGGGTTCAGACGGCATACATCCAATTGCAAGACTCAATTTGAAAAACAGTCCTGGGTGGCATCATCAGCGTTCCATCGCTCTTTCTTTTGACGTGAGCCAAGCCAGCAGGAGATGCCAAGCCCTCATAGGCACTTGCGCCGGGAATCTAATATACTGCGGGATATAGGAGATGGTGCAAGTCTCATCATCTCAGTAATGACATGAAGATGAAAGCATGCATGCCATAAACATGACAACATACATGACAATGATCATGAGAACATGCATGTTTTGTATATTTGTTGTTTTAAACATTTTACATTTAATAGCATGTAACATCATACATATATCATGAGATTACAACACACATGATATGAGCATGATCGTGATAACATACATGTTATGTATATACGACATGTCATATATAATGACATGTAAAATCAGACAAAAATCAGGATACCCCCCCCAACCCCCCCCACCCTAAATGGCAATCTATATGACATTACAATAAACATCATATGAGAATGATCATGATCACATACATGTTATGTATATACCACATGTCGTCTATAATGACATGTAAAATCATACAAAAGTCAGGTACCCCCCAACCCCCCCACCCTAAATGGTAACATACGTGATATTACAACATACATGATATGAGAATGATCATGATAACATATATGTTATGAATATAGTACAAGTTATATGTAAGAACATGAAACACTATTAAAAGTTTGGGCAAACGATGGTGCCTGCGCGTATAATTACTACTGTATTGTTGTATGATATTATATTATATTATATTATAGAATATAATACTATATTATGTTTTAGGATATAAAACTATATTATGTTTTAGGATATAATATCATATTATATAATCTGATACAATCTGATATACTGCAATAGAACAAAGTAATACAACTGCAATATCGTATAATATCATGATATCATAAATTGAAATATAATATGAAGTTATATGAAACAGTATGAAACAAACAGGTGTATACAGTATAATAGCAACTACTCTAGTGTAAAATCATATAATATAGCATTGTACTATTGTACTTTTATAAAGTCATATATAATATGAAATTAAATGAACTAAATGCTGTAATCATACAGTAGAATAATATTGTACAGGCAAAAATCCTATAATAAATGAGGAAACGATTTTGTCGGGCGGGTAACCTCAACTCTCGCGCCCCACAATCCGACCATAGCAACAGAATTAAAGGTACAATAGTGTTGGAAGGATTCAAAGAGCTGGTCGAAAATCGAAAAGTCAAAAAGTCGAAACAAAAAGAAAAGAAACGGCTCGAAAAGTCGAAAAGTCCAAAAGTGTAAGTCCGGCTTTTTTGTGGCCGAAAAGTCAAAGAAATCGAGAAGTCGTTTGACTTTGTGACTTTCTGCCAAAAGTTTCGCTACTTTTAAATTAGGACGGCCCCCGGCCAGGTGAGCCCTTGGCAAAACGACCCCAAGGCTTTTTGGCATTCAAGAGTTCAGAATTTCCTTTTAGAGGGATCCCACTTTTGGGGTTACCCAAGGAATTCATCCAATCCTCAAAGAATCTGGATCCTAGGTTCAGATTGGCGTGGCTTGACCCGCTGTATTGACTGTATTGCTTCACGTTTTTTTCAGGACTACTGCCGATGAGTCCTCCGAAACCTCCTCCTCCTCATCCTTTTTGCCTTGGTGCCGCCAGGTCGCAGTGGCGAGGACAAGCTAGCTACACGCTAGACACAAATGCCACGACATGGGAACAGGGAAAAAAAACCTGGATCAGTTCCTGTTCGAAACAGAGTGGACATATCTGTTGAGGAATTCGCAGAACCTGCCCCTTTTTTAATTGAGTACAGGGAACGCTTCTTCAGCCACCTCGGTGTAAAACTCTACATCTTTGCAAGGAAATGTCCCCCGGAAAGCCATAATTGATTTGAAAGGTGTATGTGCATGGATGGTTTTCAGTTGCGTCTAGGAAGATAGAGCATCTAATCCCAGCGGCTTCGCTTGCGCGCGGCTTTCTTGTCGCCTTGCCTCTGTCGTTTCCTGCGTGATGGAAGCCACAACAAGGAAGAGATGAACTAATCGCAATAATTACCCTCTGGTAAACTAACATAACTATGGAAAATCACCATTTTTAATGGGAAAATCCACTATAAATGGTCATTTTCTCTAGCTATGTTAGTTTACCAGAGGGTAGATGGGTTCCCCTCGGGTGTCATCATGGCTAGCAATGAGAAATCCCCCATCAACAATGGAGGTTTGGAGGAAAATCATCGAACTGGGGGATTTCCAGCCCTGTTTGATTACCTGAGGCTATCCCAAAAAAAATATCCCATGACTAACCTGAACCATGATGAACCCATTATGATCCCGTTAATCTCATAGATTGAACTAACTAACCTATCGTTGCTAACTAGTTACGATTGTGGCATGCAAATGGGGATGGATTTCAATGGATCAAGTCATTTGGGGGGTTGATATGTAACTTGAAAACCTGTTAAGGCACCTCAAGACATGAAACAATATTATTGTTCTGCCCTGGTGCCTTGCCTTGTGCAAAAGCAAAAAGGACCCGATCAATTTGTTGGTTTCCCCATATGTGAACGAACCATCATCTTGGGGATTGGGGTCCGTCATTTTTCCGTCGTGATAAATCCATAGCTTAAAAAGAAAGTTGACTGGTATCGCCCCGCCATCAGTTTCAAGATTCACCCATGCTAGATGACTCGCTTCAACCGGGGGGTCTGAAAAGTGGATCATCAATACTATGGTTCATAAAATGAGTCATTTGACTTTCAGTATATTACCATACTAGTTATAAATCACTTATTACTCACTGAAATAGATCCAATTCAATATAATCATATGAAGAACAAAAAAAATCACCATTCCCCAGTCCCTATTCGCCATCTAAAAGCCCACGATTTATTTCATCGAGAATAAACGACCAGCCCAGGTAACTGCGTCCTCTTTTCAGGTTCGGAGGAATCACCTTGGGTGGCAAATGACTTGGCCTCTAACGCAGATGTGGAGGAAAGGACAAACATGTTTGATGGACAAAAGAATGTCGTCATGATAGAGTTTCCGCCGAGAGTGTGAATTTGTGAATGTATATGTTCTGCATTCATATATGCATGCATACATATATATATATATAAATATATGTATATATGGTATTGTAACAAATCAAGCCATTAAAATCAATGGATCCCTGGTAGTCAAAACCCTGAAAGCTTCACAGCTATTTTTGTGTCTGTGTGTCCCATTTTTTTGATCAGTTCCGAACGTCCTCGTTACACCAGTGGCTATAGTGGTATAACAGCAATCCGCCACTTGCTGTAACTTGAGATTCAACCAGGTGGTATAAGCCCAGATCACCATCAAATCATGAACCTGGGCCTGCAAAACCTCCACCAAATGTTGGCTGTGGCTGCATTGCAGCAAAGGGCACACCGAAACGCAAAATCGCTCCATTAGGTGCTCTGTTTCTGATTGCAAGAAACCGAATTTGATTGTGCTCCCCATTAACTTTTGCCAGTCCCCATCCGCACAAAGTTAGATGTTTCCTTTGCCGTTTGCAGCGGAAAAAACGCTGTACATAGCCTTGCTTAAGCCCACTAGCTTTGTGGTAGTTTCAAAAAAAACGAAACTATTTCTTGTCCTTTCTAGTGTTCTTCTTCTTATGTCGTTTCTTCTTCTTCTTCTTCTTCTTCTTCTGCTTCTTCTTCTTCTGCTTCTTATTATTCTTCTTATTCTTCTTATTCTGCTTCTTCTTCTTCTTCTCCTTCTTCTTCTTCTTCTTCTTCTTCTTCTTGTTCTTGTTCTTCTTCTTGTTGCGTCATCTGCAAGCACATGTTTCAGAAGGTGCGACAGATCGGGAACCAAATGTTTTTTTGCAAAAGTTCTTTGTTTCGAAGATACAAATTGACAAATAAACTGTCTACATGTCTACAGCACAGAAATTCAAGAGAGAATAGGGAGATTCTTCATTCGGTTTGATTTTGTTAGCTTCATTTCGATTTACCTGGAGTCAAATCATAATCTGTGCGCGTTCTGTGTCCAACCGTTTCTGCTGCTTATTCAAGATTCTAGCTTGGTAAATCAGACATATTCCAAAAACTATCATGTTTTTTGTCAATAAAAGGCTGGTGTTCCTGTGGGACCATGACAACACAACTAGCCAGGCGGCTATCCTCCTCAACTTTCCTTGGTGCAATCAGTGTCTCACACAACCATCCCAGAAATGGTCCAAAATGCTGCAGGAAAAGATGAAACTTTTTGGATGAGAGAGAGGTTTCCCCCCAAAACCAATCAGCCTACAATCCTGGGTTGGAACCCACCGTCATCGAAGTGCGTTCCCCCACATGTTCCCCTTGATTGTTCCCACCTGGATCTGGTGACCTTTTTGGAGGTGGCGTCAAAACTCTAGTGCCCTGACAAATACCAAAATAGATGGTAAATGGATGTTCATTCTCAAAAAAAAATGTATTTGACGGTGGTGATCCATAGCCATATCTTGTCTTTATCACTTGGAGACCGCGTTGTTCACAAGACTTTGAAAGCATGGGATTTGCTATTGGGTTACCACATTTGGATCAACAGCTAAGAAACCGAGAACCCTGCGTGGATCATGTTAGACAGATGTTCGCTTCACGAAGCTTTGCCAGACATTCGCAGCAAACACGAGAACGGGTCCAAACTCTGGCCTATAACTTGTCAAAAGGTGACAACTCAAAATGAACAGAATGGTCCATATATGGATGTCAACACAATTTGGGGGTTATTAATCCAGCTTTTCAACCCAACAGCTGCGAGGGTTCCAGGGTTCCAGGGTGCCGTTCCGGCTCGGGCCCGGCAAGTTGAGTTTGTTCTCATAATCTATATAAGCCCTGGTACCACCAGTTGAACCCCCATGTTTCGTCCCCATTTTTTGGTGTTAATGTACTCCTCCACTTATTGTAGATCATATCATTTAAAGCATGAACATTTTACTTGACAAAACCCACACTTTCTGAACTTTCAGCAGGTCAAATCACAACTTGTCCCGCTTAAAACTCAATGCCTGCTGGTGAAAATCCCTAGTTGTGTTGGTGAGAATGCCCTTCAAATCGGGTCAAATCCATATGTTGCCTGTTTTTGTGGGAAACAAAAACATTGTTCTTACATCTCTATAGTTGGCAACATCAAAAACATTGAAGAAAACAACAAAATCAGATTTTGTACAACCCCTAGCGGTTCTGATTCTATAGCGGAAATCGTAAATTCCGCTCCAAAACCAAGGCTCCTCTCCTCGCGCCGCCGCCGCCGGTCGTTGCCGCGGTCCTCGTTCCGGTGCCGCTCGGCGCGGTCGTCGTTCCGGTGCCGCCGGTCGCGGTCATCACCTGGGATACAGCAATGGGATATTACATTTGTTTTTCAGCAACCATCAAAAATGGAGTTTTACCATAAGGATTGGGCTTAAGATGAGAATCTTATAAACATCTATAATCATTGAATCTGGCTGAATTATAATGATTACCTGACCTGAAAATAGCTGTTGCTGTTCACTTGATATAAGCGTGCACCCTCCCTGCCCACGGGCTAAGAGAGCACACAGCGGCGGACAGTCTGCGAAGGTCAATCAGCCGCTTTTCGGCGTTTACGACACTTGATCATAGCCAATTTGGCTTGTGAAACGCGGAAATCCCATGTACCGGCACCTGTGAAGTCTTGACCTTGTTCTGTGGAAATCTCTGGGGTTGCAGAGAGCCCCTGCATGCAGTTCGACAAAGCATTTGTCAAAAGTTTC
>BGPT01002339.1:9517-31908 GCA_003297045.1 Symbiodinium sp. clade C Y103 | reverse complement strand
TTCAAAGACCTGATTTTGCAAAATCCAATGCCGTGTGAGAGCTTGCAATGACTTAATCCACATCAAAAGCAATTGGCGGGGCACTCCAATGGCAAGTAAGGCATGAAAACCAAGGTCCCATCGCAGGCAATTAAAACACTTGACATTTGGGGATGATTCCCTGGATCCTAATCATCATTCCAGTGAAGTAACACTGAGGTCAATGTAATTTATCCAGATTTAGAGTTATAAGGAATAGTAATTTGGCTTTATTGGCGTACAATAGAGGTGTCAAGGTATATGTACTTATAAATATGACATTCATGCTTATGGTTTCTCAATTATATAACCAATGACAACCATCAAAAATAGGGGTTGAATGGGATAACTGTATATGTATATAACCAAGTGGATAATGATATGAAGTTATATGAAATAATGACAGTTCAAGGTAGCCAACTTGGCTGGTTCAACCAACTATGGATTTGGTGGGTTTAACATGGGCTGGACTTGTTAAAAATAGTGCCAAAGATACAAATGGTTCAAACTGATACACCATTCGGCAAAAAACACAGGTCAAACTTATTTACCATCTGGGTTTAGCATCGGAAGTTTTAAAACATGTATAACTATGAATTTCATGATGGTTGATATCTACTCTACTCTAACCGATGACTATAAATTTCTAATTGGAAAAATGTTATCTATCATGGGACATTCTAATGCTAAGGGGATTTACGGCTATTCAAAAAAAATCAACAGGAATACATGGGATATATAATCAACGTGTTCTGATAGCTAGTTGAAGGTTAGTTCCTACTTGAGGGGGGCAGTTCCACCACAATAGGTGAGTCTATAGATGGCCAGCGGTGCATAGACGGCCGTGCGGTTCTATAGTCTTGTCAACAGTCTACTCACTTTTTTATCGTGTTCATGTCTACATGGGTGGGGTGGGGTGGGAGGGTGGGGCAATAACGTCACTTGCATTGCGTTCTCTACGGATGCTACGTTGATAAGCACATGTTTATATGGATGGAGTGGGGTGGGGTGGGGCAATAACGTCACTTGCATTGCGTTCTCTACGGATGCTACGTTGATCAGCGCATGTTTATATGGATGCGGTGGGGTGGGGTTGGGTGGGGTTGGGTGGGGGGGGGACAATAACGTCACTTGCATTCTCTACGGATGCTACGCTCACCACTTGTGCACGCTACAGATGCCACGCTGTCACCACTTCTTGGGGTTGGAGCCAGCTGGGGTGTGCATCTTACTGTGGGTGTCACCATGTCACGAATAGATAAGTGTTGGTCTTACTATCAGCCGCAGGTCTGCTAGTAAGGTGGACGCAGTTGATATATGCTAGCAGCTAGCACACAAGGAAAACATTACATAGAGAAAAGTGGTAGAAGGATTTGTTGTTTTCAAGAAGAATATTGTCTTTCTTACTTTCGTCCAAACCCCTCGATTACTTGTAATGGTTTCCCCGGCATGATGCCTTGCTTGCAAATTTCACTTCCATTTGTCCCGTGCGTTGGAAGAATGTTCCCAACGTTACGGGGGCCCAGGTTTTAGATAGAACCTGGCAAAGTTTGATGTTTTTTTTGCCAAAGCACATGTGTGGAATGAAAAGAGAAAGGGGACAGCAAGATGCACCCAAATATTCTCCCGTATATATACATGTGGTCTTGAAGACAAAGTCTTGGAACACTCCCCCCAATGAAGTTTCTAGAAAACCTGGAAGAATTGCTGTGACCACAAGAATCGAGCGAAAATATTGCTGAGCAAAGTAGTTGCGTCAAATCCTAAAACCCTCAAAATCAACTCCTCGTTGTGGTAAGACTACATATTTTGAAACTTCCCAAATCTGTTCTTCATGTGAAAACCACTGTAACAGCGCGTTTGAAACCATCACTCCACACATTGGATCTTACAAAACAACACGGCTGTCTATGCGCTTAATCTGTCCTAGATTAATATATCTAGAATTATAAGGGTTGTATTTCCCAATTTACGGGGGTGAAATCAGCATGGTAAGACCCACTTTCGCTTACCCCATCTGAAGCCAACTATAGGTTTATTATGGTTTATTAACAAAAAATGTTGGTACACCCCCCTAAATGTTCATCTTGAAGCCGGCACTTGTGCATTTTCCCGGAATCAAAGCATCGAACCGGGACTCCATTTGTCATGCTGGTTGAATCGCGGGGGTCCCAAACAGATGGAAAGGAAACCAACAGAATTGCTCAGTGCCAAATAAGATGTGATGCTTTGGACATGACAATCTTGGGATTCGTCCAAAAAAAAATATGGGCATTTATAATGATAACTATAAGTATAACCAATGATATATACTGCAATAGGGAAAGTTGAATGCCAAAAATGCGACGCTCATTTCTGGTAATGAAATCCCTTTTCGGCTGCTCAAATGCCCCATGTTGGTGCTTAAACTACAATTTCAAAGGCAAAAGCCACAGAGTTTGCTGGCAAAATCACCATCTTTCCTTAGAAGGTGCATATCAAAATGGCTGAGATTTATGGATGTTCATCACGCCAGTCCCATATGTACAGTACTAATCCACACGTAAAGATCATCCGGATCTTCAATCCATGTTGGCTTTATCCCATGTTGGTAGCTTAAATCCCGAGTTCAACTCACCCTGGAAAATCATCTGAACTCATCCGAAATCATCCACAATCCTTATCCGAAACATCCAAAATCATCTAAAATTACCAGAATCATCTAAAATCACGGAAAATCACCATCCAGAATCCCTACCCTTTAGTGCTCCAAATCACCATCCCGTACCAACTGGGCGTCCCGAGCCACGCCGCCGCGACGCACCCCGCCGCGAGGCGTCGCGCCCGCGGTCGCCGCGCCGCCGCCCGCGGTCGTCGTCGCGGTCACGGTCCCCACGACGGTCGTCGTGCCGGTGCCCGCCCCGCCCGGTCCGGCCGCGACCGTCGCGGTCGCGGTCGCCCCGACGATCGTCGTGGCGGTGCCCACCACGTCCAGTCCGGGCCCGGCCGTCGCGGTCGCGGTCGCCTGGGGGTCTGGTGCTATCTACAATGGCCATGTAGCAACTCCCGGCTTTGTCCTGTTTTTGGGTTTGGGTTCAGGAATTAAACAGTGGCAAAATGTCTGCAAAGCACTTCTTTTGGCAAACCACAGCCCAATTCACTGGTTGTATCGTAATATCCTAAATTGGTGAATCTTGGTGAAACATCGCCATTGTCATGGGTGTAGAAAATGGCTTGGTTAACACATTCCACAAGGTCTTTTGAGGAGCGGGGTTTCTGACAGAATGGGGAAAGGGATGAATGAAGACCTTTCTCATCAACTCTACGATGAGCATTGAACATCATTGAACAAGATATTAAGGTCTGTCTTGACTTGCTTTGACAATGTACTGTGTTTTTTTGTGTATGATCAAACTTATTAAACAGCCATTTTTTCAACATTTGGATCCAAAATAGAATGGATTCATATCCCAACTCTTCCAAAGTTTGGCACACCTCTGGAGCGTGAGCGCCGCCCTCTGGAGCGACCACTGCGCGACCTGGAAGTCAAAAATCTGCCAGGTTCTCTATCAGATCTCAACTTGGGAAATCTTCAAAAATGGTCTGTAATGGGAATGGTCTATAATGGGTGTATCATGGGAATATATATATATATAATAGGTGTATATCATTGTATATCTATAGTGAAATGTGCTGAGGTATTTAATTATGTAACAACGTGATGTTTGGGTGTACCTATACCCCCGATTTATGGCATTGTGAAAAGTAGGTTGACTGTTGGATTTATATAAAGCTTATGGTGATGAAGTAGTTGGATGTTGTTTGATGGGTTTATACACCAACTTATATTTAGGGGGTGCAGATGTTATCCGGATGCAACATGGCTACACTGGACGTAAAATGGGAAGGTGATGGGAAATCACTGCGAATGTATGGGATCTGGATGTGGATACAAACATGTTGGGAGATATCGCCTTTTGCCACTGCTCATGTGGTAACACAATAAGCAGCGAACATGGGGAGTCACAAACAGCAATTGAGGATCGTTGAGAAAGATGACCCACCAAACCACGGTTGACCAAAGCAAATCACCAGCAGAACCGCAACTTCAAAGCCAACAGCTATCCTGCAAAATTTGAAGACTTTGTGACCAACAGCTATGGATCATTTTGATGACGACCTGGGCCCTTCTTTTCGGTGATCAAATCCCCCAAGTCCTGATGAAAAAACCCTCCCAATCATTCAAAGACATGCTGAGAGAAAAAAATGCCACAATATTCCACAAAAATCCCAAAAAACACCATGAAATGATCATTTAAAAGGTACCATGATTCATGATGATTTTTTGATTTTGATGTTTGGCTAATCTCCATGAGTGGTTTCAAACCATCAGATCATCATCGCCGGCCTCTGCCTGCGACGCCCGGTGTCCTCCTCGGCGTCCGACTTGGCCTAACCGGTGACCACCACCATGCTGAGTTCGCCACAACAAAAGTGGTGACTTCAACGGGTTTCACGGGGAAAAATGGGGAGTTTTTCACCCAAGATAAAATCGTTCACAAATGGTGGGTTTTCCATATCTATGGGAAATCATTGCAGATGATATCTTCCAAAACATTTGCTTGAAGCCGGGGTAAGCCTGCAAACCTGCAGGCTTGTCATTCTGCTTCAGAGGTCGGGGTCCCAACACAGAGTCAAAGCTGAGCTTTTCTACTAGCTTGATAGTGGTTTAGTGCAATTAACACAACAAGAAACCCCAGGTGTTTGATGGTCTACAAAGACCCCAAATGGTAAATCTAGATCAATTTAGCATATATCTCCAAAAAATAGACCAGTATACCCCTTCTAATTTGATGACGATCCACTTTACTATCTTTTTGAGGATGACAACAATTCAGCCGTGGTCTTTTTTACCACATGACTCCTGAGCATTGCTAAGCATCGCGCCGCGCCCCGCTCGGCTTTCTCGGGCTTCTCGGCTTTCTCCTCCTTTTCTTGACTCTCCTCCTAGCCCGGACCGACTGATGTGAACACATCATTCGGGATGATTGGACTGCTAAGGATGATCAGTGATGGGTCCCTGAAAGTGATGGATTGGGGTCAATACAACTAAATGGCTTACGAATGAGGGATGATAATGGCATGATTGGTGAGTCAATTGTGTGATGAAAAGGGGGTACTTCTCCGGACCGCCACAGATGGCTGGTCACTTGTTCGGATCTGAAACCATTGATTTTGGGGTGTGTAGTGTTGAGAAGTTCCCACTCCAAAACATCGCACAGCCTAGCCAAATTTCCTTACAAAGCTAACATGTTTGGGTGATAAGCCACCATTTCACCACCATTTCAAGTGTTTTTTCACCGAGCAAAACCTGGGTAATCCAAGCATGCCATCCAAAACTCATCAGAATTGGACAAAAAACATGTACAACTGGTCTTACTTGGGGTTTCACATCCATCTTGGACCAGAATCTACCCCCTTTGTCGGGTGATAGGATTCACTTGACGTAATCCTCAAATGTACAACATATCAAAAAACAGTGGATTTGTCATAGCTATGTTGACTCAACTGAGTGTAGTCATGTTCTCAAACTGCGGACTCCGGGGACCCAGGGCAAATCCGGACCTTTTTCTGTTTATTAAATGTATTTCACATCTGCACGCAATAGGTTTGTCTGAAAACAGGGTACCCCTGTTTTAATCCAAGGGTTTTTCCAAAGGTTGATCATCATTTTCCCAATAAACAAGTTGCCATTTTGGGGGATACAAACTATTT
Organism: Symbiodinium sp. clade C Y103; assembly: GCA_003297045.1. NCBI lineage: Eukaryota > Dinophyceae > Suessiales > Symbiodiniaceae > Cladocopium > Cladocopium sp. clade C. Next base: position 26,136 of record BGPT01002339.1, on the reverse strand, counting down.
TCAGACACACCTAATGATCATATAGTTGGTGGAAAATATCCCACTCTATCCCATCATATCCCCAACGTTCGTTGCTCCAAATCACCAAAAACAATCCCAACTCCCATCTAAATCAAGCAGCCACTTTTTACTACCCAAAGATCTCACTCCCCGCCCCGCAGTTGTGGCGAACCTCCTCGGAAGAGTCCTGGCTCCGAAAAGGGCCCCAGTGGACAAATCCCAGCACCCTATAGCTTGGGAGGTTCACTTTTACGGAGAACTAACTGGATAAAATTCAGGGTCCCAAATATGCCAACTTTATGGAGTCGCTCACCAATGGTTTGATAACCCTGCAGCCCCAAGCAGTGTTTCACCAAATAAACCCCCATGACTGTGACCCCAATTTACGAGCAGATTCAATAGTTAGGAAGTAAACCCAGTAATCAATCAGATATAACTGATATGACTAGATACATTCGCAACAAATGGACACAATCACACACTTGGAGGTACCACAGTAGAGGAGTTTCAAACTTCTTGGGCTCCCAACCTAATCCCAAGACAGCATTGGACACAACCCCAAGTTAGTCCTAGTGGCAGCTCTCACCAATCAAGAGAAAGATATCTCCAACCAACAGAACCACCAGCAAAAAAATATCCGAAAACATCAGAACTCATTGAAGTTAAATCTAACTCCCATTGTTTTTTCTTCATTCAAAAATAGGGAAATCATTGCCCCAAAGCCATTCAAACCACCCCAACCTCCGACTTCGTGGCTTCCTTTTTTCGCGTGGCCATGGCGCCCAAGGCCGCACTCGCCGCGAAGCCGTCGCCAGGCTCCCTGGCTGAACAAAAATGCTGCGCACTTCCTGACTCTCCGGGTGATTCATGGAAGGGCTTAGCAACTGGGGAGAGTTTTCCGAGGTGGTGCCCAAGCTAAGCTGGTAAACATAACTAGGTCTCATTAACTGTTGGCGTTATGGTGATTTGAGATGGATTTATTGATGATTTCTTGGGGTTTGTACAGATTTCATGAGAACTTATGGGTATTTTCCCAGTTATACTTGGAAAATCATCCAGTATAGGAAAGTGTTTATTGAATCCCCACCTATACTTGGGACAAGCCCGAGCTGCAGTTGGACGAAGCCTCTCTTGGGGAGTCTATTTTGAATGGGTGATGAGGTGAGTTGCAAATCCTTGGGGATCCTGATCGCAACCAAATATTATGTCTATGTGTGTGTGCAGTATACGACCCTCCTCCTAGCTTTGGTACCGGAAAATGATCGGAAAACCTCAATATTCCAATGGAGTATCATACTAGTATGTTTCATTCAAGATTGACATAAACCATGACTATTCCATGCTGTTCCCCATTTTCAGACACATTTCGAACCTCCAACATAGACCCGACTCCTACCCTTTTTTCTTGCAAGGCTCGTTGGCCTCGAAAGTTGTCATCAGATCTCACAATTCAGGTGAATGGCTGCCACCATCATAGTCTCAGATGCCACTTTCAAGCAACCCGCAATAAACAACACGAACTCCTTGTCCCAGTTGTGACAGTATGTCTCTTCATAGAAAAATGGCAGTTCCGGTTGCAAGTCGTGGAAGTAGTGTGGATTTCTTCGAAGTTTTACTAGGATCAGCTAAATAATTCAATTAATAGTGGGCATACTCCTCGCTGTACAAAATGGTCATGAGAGTCCTGTCCAATGAATGCCCATCCACAATGGACGAGTTTAGAGTCTAACTTTTTTTCGCTCAAGCTGTATCCCGGTTTTATCCCCACTTTTGGATTACAACTCCCATTTGATACCTCCAAGTGATGGGTTAACAACTGAATACTCCCCAAACAATCATCATTTCTGCATGTAAAACCGCAGTACAAAGAACCGATTACGCGATTCCAGTGATTGCAAAGAACACTTGCAAATCTCTGATTCCCTCCAAGCCCACGACAAAGCTGCAAGGTCGAGACACGTGGTGCTTAGCACCAACTTCCGCACATCCATCAAACAGTTTCAAAGACCTCAATACTCCAACGGCCCATGTACACGCATTTTGCATAAGATACATATACATATACATATACATATACATATACATATATATATATATATTTATTTATTTATTTATCACTTGTGAATCACCTAACCATCCTACGGCTAGTCATTCATTGCGGACAACAACTGGGGTCTATGCCCAAGATATCCAAAGATCAGGGCAAAATCAGCCACGTTATAGTTTTCCGCATTTTCACTTCAACCTTTTTTGGGGTATAACTATTTTGGACAGGATTCAATTCTTGGTATTCAGCTTTTTCAAACTGTGCATTTTGGGGGTCTTGAAGTTTGAGGATCAGTATCGTTTCGGCAAAATCATGGCTATCCCATGCCCCATTTTCCGCCACACCCCGAATCTACTACCCACCAAGCCAATTCCTAACCCTTTCTGTCACCAAGGCTCGTTGACCTGGAAAGTTGTCATCAGATCCAGCAATTCAGGTGAATAGCTGCCACCATTAGAGTGTCCGATGCAACTTTCAAACGACCCGCAATGAACAACACGAACTCCTGATCGTCGTTGTGACAGTATGTCCCTTCATAGACCTCAGGGGCTATCATATCCAACGAAATCAAGCAAAGAACCCAAATGCCAGGTCCAGCAGTAGAATATGGGTCCGGTTCGTGGACATTTGCTTGGGGTTGGGTCTTAGTTCTTGGGACAAATCCCTGCCTGGAAGAGGGATGGAGAATGACAATGCTGCTCCAGAAAGGCTTGCAATCTCCCCGCATCGGTCAAAAAACTCTCGGGGTGCACTACTTCATCTTCATTATCATCTTCTCTGCTTTCCTGGAACCACACGTTGAGAGATGTCAGAAAGTTTTCGACCGTGAAGGCGGTGTGTTTCATCTTTCGGAAAGTCTCGAACCATTCAAGTCTCTTCTCTTTGGTGACTGGAAAGTCTTTGTAGGTATCGAATCGATGCCATCTGGACACCATGGTGTCGTTCCAATCGTGAACACAAAAGGCCAGGGTTTCCAGGAATTCTTCCGTGGTGATGGGAGGTGGTTCGCGGCGCAAAACTGTCAACGCACTGACCTGAAACAGAAGATCTGCTGAAACATTGCTGCCCTCTGGGAATCTAACCCAGCACACTGGGAAAAAGAAAATATTCCATCGTTCATGTTCACAAACAAATGAAGATGTTGAGTAACATTTCCACTGCCACTTTGGCTAGTAAGCCTCCATGATCGAACATGTTTCCCAACAGAACCTAACCAAATGGCAGGTTTTTGTCAAGTGATTCACGGTTTGTAGGTTTCACATGTATTTTCTACATGTTTGACAGGATTGCTGGGCTGCATTGGGGACATTCTCACACAAGTAGCACATGATCGCGCCATGCGTCAGAATTTTGACTGGTGCTTTGTGGACCCAACGACTCAAAACGGGGAAATTCGCTCAACGTCAAGAAGAAATGACAGCATATTTTGTGCAAAAATTGAAGGCATTGCTGTGCATATATCATGTATCAGACCCCACCGATCATCCAAAAGGCTCATCCGCAGCAACTGTCCAAATATGCGGATCCCACCTCTGGAGGAAGCTGTTCGGAATCCTCCAATTCCTTGGCTCCCAGGACTATCTGCTGCAACAGCACAGGTAGGCCCAGAGGTTTTTGCACAGCGTCTTTCACCATGGCCACAGTACAATCTGGAGCAACTTGGATGTTGATGACGTTGCCAGCCATTGTGGAGACCTTTCCAGAAACAATTGTTGCTACCCCAGAATTCCAAGTTGGTCATGTTTAATGAAAACCAATCGTTTTGGGTATATAACGCAATTTTTATGAAATACAAACTTTGGTGACTCGGCCAGATCCTTCTCTGGGATGTCGTTTGAACTTTCATTGTCGGCTATGCGGAAAAAAGGTTCCCATCTAAACCAAGAGAACTGAACACCAAAGAGTATGAGTATCATCCACAAAAAAAATGGGGGTTTCCATAAATGATGGTACCCCAAAATGGTTGGTTTATAAGGGAAAAATCCTTTTAAGATGGATGATTTAGGGGTACCCCCATTTTAGGAAACCTCCAAATATGACATGGCCCATTTGGGTGAAAATATGGTTTTTGTGACTGGTTGGGTGCGCTGGGTTGGCTAACAGGAAAAAAAAAAATATGACAGAATAAGACTGTTTACAGTTTGGTGTTTCCAAAAGTTATGAAACCGTCAAATCCCTCTTGTTGATTTTAGCGACTAAACTGTCAAATCTGGTAGATTTGATGAGCCCCAACAGTCTGAGAACGATGAAGTTGGGCAATGTGGCAAACCTGAAAACAAACCCCAATCATCCAATTCTACCGTTCTGGGGCATTCAAAATCATGCCTCAGCAAACAAACATTTGTATATATTTCGTTTGTAGAGGTTTTGATTTACCACATTACCACCAATTGAACAACCCAGCCACCTCCAAATCTCTGAACTCTGCGCCAGCTTTTGGGATCTTGGAGGTTGTGTCTGGATCGCTTACAGAAACTGAAGGGATGCGCGCATCTGGGATCAAATACACCTCCAAAGAAATTGTCGTGGCAGAGTCGAGTTCAACAGCCTGTCCATGTTGGTCGCAAAATCCCAGTTTGGGGGGTTCCTAAAAAGGGACACTCTCAACGTATGAAAAATAAAAACCATTTGGTATTGAAACCCATCGAAACCCATCCAACACCAGAAAGTGGTTCGGTGTGGAAGCCGTGGATTCCAACAAATGTGAAACGCATTTCGCACCGTGCCTTGACATGATCGAAGTTCATGGTGTCCCACAATTTTTGCAGTTCATCACCGATGTCCTCATCCGGCAGCTCCCCAGCAGGAAGGGCAGTCGAGGGACCATAACCATGCGAAAACATGATCAATCTGAAGGAAAACTATGCCGATCTGGTCATTTTGAACCACTCCAATACCGAACCCGGTATGATTGGATGACAAACATTTTGTACTGATTTGTTGCTAGTTGGTCCAATGGACATCCCTTTGTTGAAAATGTTTGTTTGCATGTCACATCATCTGTGGAAAATTGGCGTTGGACCGTCGCACCTGCAAGTCATGATAAACAGCTCTGGCCACAAGGGGATTTGTGTTTTCTGTCTTATTCCAGTCAGAAGATCTACAACCACAGCGGGCAATGCACTGTACAATTGTGTACCTTCAACGCAATGTTGGTCTGGACGTTCCGCTTGCTGATGGTTACAAATTTGGCGTGGCAGTGGGAGAAGTATAAAGCAAACCCAACCAACGAACTCGAATGTAGACACGAAAAATGGTTTTGCGAAACAAATTGTTAAAAAAATTGTACGTTTTAGTCTGTTGCCGTACCATTGTAGACTGTGGTGTGTGGGATGGGGGGGAACATCGCAGTGTGCGGAATGTGAAGTGTGAAGTAGAGTATAAGCAGTGGAGTGTTTAGTGGGGAGTCAGTGTGATGTGGCGAATCTGGAGTCGAAAGTGTAGAGTGCAAGTTGTGGAGCGTAGAGCGTGGAGTGTTGAATGCTGGGCGGGGATTAGGGGATTAAATGTGAACATGACGACCTTCGCAGCAAGCGCCTGTTTTCAACGGGGATTGGCGACGCTGGTCTCTGCCAGGCTTTGGGCTGGCCCCCCCTTATTGCAATGGTGGCTGAGGGCGGGCCGTGATTTTTTTCACAACAAAAAAAGTGAACACCATGACATGAAGTTACACATGAAGACCATAATCAAACTGCACATGCAATGTTTCCACAAACATGCTCAGACATCCTGTCCACATTTGGTTCGCTTACCATTCGGCTTGTTTTTTGAACATGACGACCTTCGCAACAGGTACCTATTTTCAACGGGGGTTGGCGGTACTGGTCTCTGCCTCCCCTTTTTTACCTTTGACCAAACATCTCCAACATTCTTGAAGATTCAAACGGTCACGCTTGAACCCACGCTCCAGCAATTGATTCAGGCCAAAGCGAGAAGGATCGTCAACCATATTGGATTTCGTGGGGCCCCTTGCTTTCCAAGCATTCAATGTCAACTCCGACTCAAATTCAATGCAAGCTTCAAGGATTGGCAACGCATTCACACTCGCCATATGGCAAGAGATTAGCAGTCCCTCACAGCATCATGGTCTGTGTGTAGCACAACGTTGCAACCACTCAGTATAGACTTCCAAACATGCATTGAAAGCAAAATTGCCAAAAACTCACATTCAAAAATCAACGCCTTGCGCTTCGTCGCTTTCACACATTCCAGCAAATCTGGTGGCAACTCCTCTGAGAAGAAATGCTGCTTCGTCCCTGTGTCGTCAACAAGGACTACACCTAGTCCTGAAAGCGGAGGCACGCTGTCATGTTCATGGGAGGCATCTGCGAATAAAAACCATGTCCGGGTAGAATTCACAGACAACACCCGTGGAACCTTCATATTCAAAATTCCAAGGAAGCGTGGAAGCGCCTCAAAGACGCAGCAGAGACAGCGGACAACGTGGCGCTCTCAGCGGAATATGCATGCTGAGTGACAATAGCCAAGGATCTCTTTGCTATCCTTCCGAAAAACTAACCTGCCGCAAATTGCATCCTGCCTCTCAACCTCAACGCATCCATACGTTGCAACCTCATGTCTGCCAGAATGGATTGGATAGTCCCCGACAATTCTGTACGGCGAAATTCCATGTTATCAATCTCGACCTTCCCAAGATGCAACCGCTCCACATTAACGGTCACCCCAAAAGGTGCAAAAGGCGGCGCCTTCGGTCCTTTTTTTGCTCGAAGTCAGCGCACTCTGGCACAAGGCCTGTGTCACTAGTCAAATGAATGAAACTAAAACAGAAAAGAAACAAAATTGAAACGGCAAAGCCCAGCTCTCAGTACCGCACCGAGACGAAGTAGCAACCACAGGCATAAAGCTGGCCAGATAACGTTGCCTGGATAAAATAAGTATGGTGAATGAGCAGGCAGAAAGTATCATGCCGCAGCAAATCCCGTAGGCAATGCAAATGCCAAGCCCTGTACGTAAGTATCCAGTGTAACTCCAGTGTCCCAGCTCTCACGTCTCCCGCTACCAAGTGGCGGGAGAAAGCCTCTGACGGCAGCTATTCAGTAACAACCCCTGTCTCAGATGTGTCAATCTAAATCTATTGATGGGAGCATCAATTGACCCCGGTCATCACATAGAAAGTACCAAGAGCAGCAAAAGCCATTTGAAAATTGTAATCGGCATGTCGACTCATACCGGAAGCTTCCATACTGCGTCATTCCCAATAAGCAGTAATTCAGTGTTGTCACCGAGACGCAAATTATCCCAACCCCCCCCTCAAGGGGGTGGGACTCAGAGGTGACAACATTCTAGTGCGTAGGCCATACCAAAGGCGGCGCCTTCGGTCCAACCCGTGCGAGCAACCAACATGCATTGGTCTAAGGACGCGCCACTCTCAGCCAAACGGGCGACGCGCTCAAGCCGTCGCCCTTGGATTTTCCGTGGTCAACGATGCTATGCGGAGCATGGCATCCCTTCTTCATGCATAGATACCAACCGCGTTCAAATTCTGCTCCGTTAGCAACATCTTGACATTTGCCCAAGTTAAAATTGAAACAAAATCGACGACGGTTGCGCTCATCAACGCCCACGCATCCTCTGTTCTCTAACTCCTTGGGGAGAATGTTGGTGGTTTTTGGCCCTTACCCTTTTGTTTTCCTCTCTGCGCTCCCGTTCCATCAGGTGTACTGCGTGGCGGCTGCGATGTAGAAGGCTGTGCCTGGGTGCCATAACTGGCTGGCGCTGCTTTGGCTTCTGCTGTCATGGGCTTGGGAGCGACAATCCAACTTTCATCATCCGGACCACGGCGGACTGACATTTCAGCCATCAAATCTTTTCGAGGCCCAAACAATGACAATGGCCTCCATGACCAGGTGTCCAATCCAGATTCTTGGACGTCAAGAGAATCCCTCCACTTGAAAGAGAAACAAAAATGAGGCAGCTGACAGCACGACTTCCCGGAGTCACTATTGAGAAGCAGCTTAAGCTGAGCCACGCGATGGAGCAGGCAGCTGCAGTACATCACAGTGGAGAAGCTGACAAGTCGTGAGCATGAAGTGTCCTACTCAAGAAGTTCAAAACAATTCAGCACTGACTCTGACAAACTGCTGGTGAAGAAGGAAGTCAAGACTCCAGACCAGGCATCGACCACTGGATGCAGGATGCAGGTATTGGAGGCATTCAAAGAGGGGCAAAGCGTTTACCATCTGTGAAGTGATCACGTGAGCAGCATGAGCGATATTTACACGCTTTGTTTGGTACCTGAAGGCAATTTATGGCCTTCTTTACAGCAGGTCCTCCATGCAGATGGGGAAATCGTTAGTAGGCAAAGATGTGAATCGCATTGATACCATACCGCCAAAGCGCCGAAACTCTTGGTCTGGCACAAGTATCCCAGGTTGGCCAACGTTAAACGCCAGGCACTCCGGAGTGAAGTAGCCGGCCAACACGACAGCCTACCGGCCCTGTGAGATGGGCGAACCTCTTCAAACCGTTTCCAGACATGAGCCTCACTGTCCAAAGATTGCAGTCACTGGATGGCAACGCAAACGGCGCGTGAGCTGATTCAAGACGAAATAGAAGCTGTGACTGCACACGTGTGAAAACAAGAAACGTCCGGGAAAACATTGACACATTTCAAAAGCTGAATGCTATATGATCATTTTCGCTCAACTGCTTTGGCTGTGAGTTCATGGCCACATTGATCTGCCTCCTTCAAGTCGACATCCTAAATGATTGCCCAGCACATTCGACAGTGGGAGTCATGTGTCTCCAACCTCATGGCTTCTGTTTTAACGCCGACACAATCCCAATCTGGTTTCACTTTCTGCTATGGCCTGTACCTGGCCGACGTAGCCAACCAGGAACATTCCACTCGCAGCAGCTTGTTGTAGTTGGCATTCCAGCTTTACTCTCAGTCTTTGTCACCCTTAAATCAACTTGACACGCAGCAGTGGCCTTGCAGTCTTCATCCACTTGTTGCCATGTTACCTGGAATGTCCACGGATGACAATGTGTCGCCCAAAGTGGGTCCTTGAGAACAAATGGGCGAATTCAACAGCAAAGACAGAGCAGAGTTTCAACACCAGGTTGAAAAAGAAAGATAAGTCTGAAAATCCAAAGGAAAGAAGAACAGATTGGCTGGTTTGCAGCCAGCTTGAAGAAGACCGGATAACCGTGATTTGTGTTTTGCACACAACTCTAGAAATTTCGATGAAATTCTTGCCATGGGATCCACCAATTGAGAACCAAAAGCTGCCACGGGATCATCCAGCACCACAAAGACAAAGTAGGTGGAAATTTTCACAAACCGACATGGCAACGCCGTAACAACGAGCTATGGCTCTATGGCTATACATGCCGTGGAGGATTCTAAGTGTCGTTCTCATGGCCAATTTTCAGGCCAGAGAAGAAAGCAAGGACAAAAAAGAGATTCAGGAAGAAATGCCGTTGTCATGGCTAAAGACCGAAGAAGCCAAATGAGAGCTTCGTTTCACAGCAGAGTGCAGACTGAGCGTTTTCTCTACATTCTTGCATGTTCGGACACTTTGTGCTTCGTCATGAAGAAAATTTGCACTTGCTTTGTGATTGCTTTTCTACATGCCATGACACGCAATACAATGCGTGGCTTCCATGTGTAGCCACCGCATATCACCAATTAACCTTTCCACTACGCCACTCCATGGAATCGAGTTTACCACATACAGCAGGGATGCTATGTCCTGGCCAGTGCGGTTGATGGAAGGCATGATAGAGCAGATCAGAGAGGGGTCGCTTTGATCCTGATGCCAGCAGAAGCGGCTACTTCCCACGTGGGGAGCAACTGCCAGAGGACAGCAAGGATGCAGCTTCATCTTCATCATCTGGTGACTCTCGAGACGAAGAAGGGCATGACCATTCGGATGAAGAGCTTGCCGTTGAGAAATTTGCAGGTGGTTGGGGCGGCAAATTGGGTCCCGAAGGAGCTGCATACTTCCGACACAAGGTTTCCAGGTGTTTGCACATGACTGCAGATGAATCAGGACTGTTGTTCAAGTGCGGACGCATGGTGACTGGACAGTAGGACAAATGTGCCGAAGCCCCAGCTTTTCTACACCCATCCTGTGCAGTATGTTTTCGCGGGTGATGCGTGCCTGCGTCAGATGCTTACTTATGAAAATCATGTGGAAAATGCTGACGGGTGTTGGGGAAGTCATGCGATGTTATGCAACATCACATACATGCAGCTGGCAATGCAGCCGATGTCAATGTCATGGTCCTGAATCACCCTGTGATGCAGCAGGTTTGACTGACATGTGGAGTCAATGTGATTCGTTTTGCATGCATGCAGCATTTATGCTCTAGGGCCTAGGGACCATGAGTTTTGGTGACAGCAAAGCAGTGTTCAAACAACGTGGAAACGTAATTGGTCTTTCCGATGAAGTTGTCAAACTTTTTACTGATGCTGAAATCGACACCATGGCAAAGTTGGCATTTGGCTGTAGCTATTCACCAGGTCAGGCNGCCGTTTAAGGAATTTTTGGTCAAGGTCATGAAGCGTGAACCGACCTTAGTTGAGGAGTCTTGTCTGCGAAGACTTTACAATGAGTCATACGCTACAGTTGACATTCGTTCTCAAACAGAACAGACAGGAGACGAAACGCACAGAAAACTAGCACCAGCTGACAGAGCTGCAAGACTTGAAGAGCAGCAGGCCAGATTGACAGGAATCACGATCCGAGGACCATACGAGCCTGGGGACTCTGTTGTAGATCGTTTTGTCAGCTTCTATGAAAATGACAGATTACAGTGGGTGTCTTGGGATCAGTGCGTGAGTAGAGAACATGAGTTGTTGAGTTCCGGCAAAAGGGATCAGCGGCTTGTTGTGCAGNTTACAGTGGGTGTCTTGGGATCAGTGCGTGAGTAGAGAACATGAGTTGTTGAGTTCCGGCAAAAGGGATCAGCGGCTTGTTGTGCAGAGCTCAGGTGAATTGAAACTTAGTGCATCAGACAAAGTTGATCCATGTGACACATCATCAGAAATTTTACTGAGATACTGTTTGATGCGGAGAGGGCTGGCGATGGAACAGGCGAACATATTAGCATACAAACACCATGACAAGTGGCTTGAGAAGATCTTGGCTTGCAGGCTTGAATCGGTGCCATCAGGTTTCGCTCGTACAACATTCCAGCAGATTGAGGCCGCGGACAAAAAGTTGTTTTTGCTTTTGGCTGAAAAGACGAAGGCCGGAATCAAATCGGCGGCCACAGGACGCCCATGTGACAATTGTTTTGATGATTGCATGTCAAGTACTGAAGTGCTGTCTTTGCTTCAACCCAAGCCCATTGCTGTGCGTGGTAGAGATGATGAGCNGCCCATGTGACAATTGTTTTGATGATTGCATGTCAAGTACTGAAGTGCTGTCTTTGCTTCAACCCAAGCCCATTGCTGTGCGTGGTAGAGATGATGAGCCGCCATCAAAGAAGTTCAAAACTGAGAAGCCACAGCCTGAGAGGTTTGGGAGTCCTGGCGTCGGAAAAGGAAAAGGGAAATCCAAGGGCAAAGCTACTCCGAGTCAGTTTATGCGCATTCCTTCAGAACTTTTGAGTCTGGGTTGTGTTGGAGCCACGTCTCANAAAAGGAAAAGGGAAATCCAAGGGCAAAGCTACTCCGAGTCAGTTTATGCGCATTCCTTCAGAACTTTTGAGTCTGGGTTGTGTTGGAGCCACGTCTCAAGGGCACCGCATTTGTTTCTCTTACAATCTAAAGCGATGCAGTGGACAAATTCAAAATCAGAGGTGTGATAAGGGATTGCATGTGTGTGCGCTCAAAGGATGCTTCAAACAGCACCTGGTGCTTCATTGTTCGGCCAGGAAGAAGGACTGAATACTGGAGGGTTTTTCCTCACGTGATGGTGCAGAACGTGGCGCCATACAATTCAGATAGTGCAGCTTTTCAGATGCTGTTTCCAACAAACCGGACAAGGGGTCTGGAGCCAACGAAGCTTGGAATGAAGGTGACAGCAACAGTCAATTTTCTTTGGGAAAGGACATGCAGTGCAGCGATGAAAATGTCATTCACCAATTTCAGGAAAGTCAAAATCCATTGTTTGTTGAGCTTTGTGCAGGATGCGGAATTTTGGGCGGCAACAGTTTCAAAGTTGGGTTTCCAGACGCTGTCAATTGATCATGAACACAACAAACCTGCACCACGCGTCAAGTTCTTCAATCTGGATTTGACAAAACCTATAAGTTGGGTGATGTCAAATGCAGAGTCATTGCCGTGCATATCGCCGGACTTGCTCTCGTGCCAGAGAAATCAAGTTGTCAGACACTTGGCACAGGCCAGCTCCACTACGAGACTCTTGGCATCCTTACGGAGTCTCTGACATGTCAGCACGGGACCGCATCAGAGAGGAGCAGGCAAATGCTTTACACATGCAGATGTGTGAATTTTGTGAATTTCTATCTTTGTTTTTGCTCGGAATAAACGCTGGCAAGGCCTGTGTCACTTGTAAATTGAATGAAACGAAACAGAAAACAACAAAAATGAAATGACAAAATGCCCGGCGCTCAGTACAGCTGCAAAGATGTAGTGCCGATGGCCATTCGTAGCACCCTGAAAGTCAGAGTACCCCTGAGTCAACAGAATCCGTACGAACGGCAGAGCGATCAGAGTAGATGTACAGAGTTCAGGCATGCACACCAGCTCTGAAAGCATGGTAGTCAAAGGTGCCCAAACTTCATCACCCGCATCCAACGGGGAGAAGCGGCAGAAAATTTTTGCTCCTTCTCATCTTCAGACATGCCATACTGTAGACAATACTGACGCTTGTCACCAGTCATCATGTCACCAAGGCAGCTAAGTCATTTGAAAATTGTGAACAGCTGGTTGTGAGTTTCTATACTTTGGATCTTCCATGGATAATCGAAAATCAACAAATAACTGGTTATGGCAATTGCCGTGTATGGCACATCTCATGGCAACCGCATATTTCACTTCTTTTCATTCATGTGCGCATGGGGGCAAGCGGTACAGAGCCACGAGTTTTCTTACAAGCGATGAGCAGCTCCGAAAAGTGTTTTTTTGAAACAAGTGCACTCTGGCACAAGGCCTGTGTCGCTAGACATGTGAATGAAACAAAGCTAAAACACAAAATGAGCAGCTTACCTTCATTTCGCAGTTTCCTTCAAATCTTCATGGACTCCACCTGCACGATTTGCTGAAACAAACTTCATGTCACCAGTGTGAAGGCAATGTGTGCATATGATCAAACCCCGTCCAAGTATTGTGATCCATAGTTCTCCAGGAGATCTTGTCAACTGTGGTGAACGTAGAGTACAAACGATTCTCACAGAAGTCATCGATTGGCCGAAGTTGGGACTCTATTCAACTCCAAATCTTCTCACTGGCAACCACACTTGTCCAAACAATACATTTACTTCTTCATAAGTTGGAGGTCCGCATAACCACTGCTTTTCCTGTGGCCTCTTTGAACCTGATGTCACAAAGATCAGATGCATTCTCGCCAGCAGAAGTTCTGGTTGCCAACAATTGCCGTCGTAAAAAATTAAAAATTTGCATTGTTCCATGAGCTCACTCTCACTCATCACTCCCACTTTTGGGCCCTGAAAATCCTAGTTGCGGGGACTTCACCAACAATTCTAAAACATTTCTACAAGTTATTGCAAATTTCCCTGTCGTGGGCGCTGGGATGCAAGTTGGGGCTGATATGGCCTCGTACTATGACGATTAAGCTTTTTCAACCTTCTCATTTTAGGTGTCGAGTTGGACCTTGCTCTGAGCCGCTAAGGGGTGGTTGAGATTCGCAACCAGCAAGAAAGAACACATGACATGTGCCAGACGCTTGACAGCATTTTGAATTTTTGAGTCTCGAAGGTTGAAGCCCAGGGACTTGCCGACACTTGGAAGAGCTAGGAAGCTGGCAATGCACGATCTCAGGAAGATGGGATCGTCTGGAGTTTTGGAAGCTTGGAACCAGCTAAGCGTCAGCGCTGAAACTTTTGAAGAGAAGGATAGAGTCAGGCAAACCCCGACGTCTTCAGGCCAAACCTCAGACAAAACCTTGGATCCTCTTCACTGATGGGTCGCTTGAGTAAATGACAGTGGTGCTGCGATTGCAAACATTGGAGCGTTGCTGGTGTCGCCAGAGGGCGTGTCTGGATATTTTGGATGCGAAGTACCTGCCGAGGTTCTGAAGTCGTGGCAGGTGAATGGTCGTGAACATGTCATTGGAATGATCAAGCTGTTTGCATGTGTTATGGCGCTGGCAGAGTGGCAACCCTTGTTGAAGAGTTAAAGGTCAATTCTGTTCGCTGACAATTATGGTGCTCAGGATCGCCTCGTTAGAGGTCAGCTGGAGTGGAGACGTGGGAAGGTTATTGATGGTTTTAAAGGACGTGGATGACGATTTATTTTCTTATTTGTGGGTGACGAGAGTGCGTATCTTGGTAACTTGATTGCATGCACTCCATCATGCCCCATGCTGGGGATGAAACTCAGGACAAGACAGGGAGAGAGACTTAAATGTGTATGAAGCAAATGACGTTGCAATGCGGCAACAAAAGAAATGGACTTGAAATGATGGTGCTGATGCAAAGCACAATGTGACACGAGTCGAACATGAGACCACTGAGATCTTTCCCTCTATTCACCGCGTGAAAAAGTCCGAGAGTTGTGCAGCTGAGAGCATTGCAGACATGTCAGTTTAAAAATGAGCACGACGAATGCGTATGACGAATTGTATGTATTGACTTGCATATATGTATATATGTATATATATGTATATGCGCGCGTGGGGGCGTGGTGTGATGCTATAATACAATTGGGGTCGACGGTGCCATAAGATAGCTGTTGACTTGTCAATGGCAGTTTATGGGTTAGTCGATTGAAACAATGTGTTTCCCCCGGTTTTTAAAAAAATTGAAATGAAGCAATAACCACAATGATGTGGTTTGTGGTGATGCCGCCACTTCGGTTTTGCCCTTGCGTGTTTTTGTCAAATGAACGTTTTCACAAAACAACCCAAAACAAAAAAAAAGAAAACATGATGAAACCCAATGCAGTGATGTCACACAGTGCAATGACGGAACTTTCATATATCAATGCGCATGACATGTTTTACGTATTGTGCATGTAAGGGTTTATTTATCTTGTGCAATGTAAAGTGCCTCAACCGAAGTGGTTTCGGTTGAAGCACTTTTTATACCATGCCTTGCCTTGGTATATATATCTGTGGGGCATGTCATGTGATAAGTATTGTGCATGTAAGGGTTACATGACATGCGGTGCACACATGGGACATGAATATGGGATTCATGTACATGTTCAGTATGTGATTTGTTTGGTGTTTTACATCTCGAGTGAGGTGGGTGGGTGGGCTTTTAGCTCATTTCCGTTGATGCCTTGAAAATTTTCTTCCCAACTCATTCTTCGTTGTTTCCCGCCCAAGTGGCATAGGGGATAGACTTAAATGTGTATGAATGCATGATGTGAAACAATTTGAAAAGATGCAAATGACGTTGCAATGCGGCAACAAAAGAAATGGACATGAAATGATGGTGCTGATGCAAAGCACAATGTGACACGAGTCGAACATGAGACACTGAGATCTTTCCCCCTGTTCACCGCGTGAAAAAGTCCGAGAGTTGTGCAGCTGAGAGCATTGCAGACATGTCAGTTTAAAAAATGAGCAAATAAATTATTTGAGGCGACGATGTTTTGGGTTGTTTGTGTTTGACGTTTTGGCGATACGAACGATGGGACGACGAATGCGTATGACGAATTGTATGTATTGACTTGCATATATGTATATATGTATATATATGTATATGCGCGCGTGGGGGCGTGGNCGACGAATGCGTATGACGAATTGTATGTATTGACTTGCATATATGTATATATGTATATATATGTATATGCGCGCGTGGGGGCGTGGTGTGATGCTATAACAACTGGGGTCGACGGTGCCATAAGGGATTTATCATCCTTGCGATTATCATTTCTTTGTTTTTGATCTGGATTATTCTCTTGGTCATTGTGTACGAATGTTGTCGTCGAGTTCCAGAATTGGATGAGGTTGAAATTGCTGCTGCAAGAAGCTAGTTCGTTTTCGCTGCCATGGAACTGCCTTTTGAGGTATTCATTGCGATGATCTACCTATTTGGATGTATTACTGGCATTTGCCTTGGCATGTGCTTCAATATCTATGCAAGCCGAAATTCATCTACGATGAGCATTTCTATCCCTTCGAGGATTCCACAGGTTTTTGACGATGACATGCCTGGAAGTTTTCCAATTGCATTGCCATCTGAACAGCAGAGCGCTACGATAGGTACAGAAGTCGATGAGAATGACACTGAGACGATTTATTGGTGCATCAGTCGACAGATGTATCACTGCAGGATGGAATGTCCTATTCTGGNATGACACTGAGACGATTTATTGGTGCATCAGTCGACAGATGTATCACTGCAGGATGGAATGTCCTATTCTGGTTGCAGTGGGGAGAGGAAGGACTATCCGATCTCGAGAAGGATGTCGGATTTGCAAGGCACAGCTGGATCCTACGATTATGGT
>BGPT01002338.1:43370-93644 GCA_003297045.1 Symbiodinium sp. clade C Y103 | reverse complement strand
TAGAGTTTAGCTCGGAAGGCCTGTTGCAAGTGTGGATTTCATCATAGTGGTCTTCCCCAAAAGGTCGAAATCCACCGCTCACAACAGGCCTTTCCGATTATTAATGGGTAAAATGAGTATGGTAATACCCTGGATAAGTTGGGATATAACCCCTACAACTATGGCTATAGTCTTTCTATCACCCCATTTAGTGCTGTAGGTGGTTAATAGCCCTAGCTGGTAAGTCCCCATTCAGTGGGGTCCGAAATATGACTGGGTTGTAAATATGGTTATCAAACTGCTACTATCTAAAAACAATCCTCCAAACAATCAAATATGGCAATGGGAGGTTACCTATAAATGGAGGTTTGTAGTTAGGAAAATCATCTTACCGATGGGGGGTTTTCCATTGCCACGATTACCGGAGGGTATGCTTTCAGTGGTGGTTGACGGGTTGATGTGGTTTTTGTATGAATAAACTGGGAAACATGCACTGGTGTCTGATAGTTACTGCATGTTATAATATGATTCAATGCTATTGGGACTACTTAATGTTTTTTGACTGGTTTTCTAACTGGTTTTCTTGCAACCTATCGCAACTGATCATTTGTGTTACGCGTTGTATTGTTTGGAGTTTATGCGATTAAACATATCCATGATTGGCTGGTGGTTTAACAGTACAACCACTGACCAGATTTGAGTTCTTGTTGAATATCTATGGATGTAACTTATCCTTGTAACATCCACAGATATAAGTGCAACTTACCATCCATATTCGTCCATAGATGATAGTTACCTACAGATGGCAAAACATGATACTTATCATTGTCTTCTATGTATTGGAGGGAATTCACTGTGCAGTCAAGGAAGAGAGATGAAGACGAAGCCATGCCATGCCATGGCGTCCACACCATCAGGATCTGTTCGTTGTTGAACAAACAAAAGTACATTGACATGAAAGGAAACACAAAACATATACAAAAAAGCATGTTTTCACTACATTGACGACACACTAAGATCTGTTTCCTCTGAAAGCCAAGATACGAGTACTTTCCCAGTGTGCTGTCGAATGTTTTGCACTTCACACAACTCCCAAGTTTAACTACAATCACGACGGCTTGGGAGGACAAGTTTCATAGTTAAATTGAACGATATTACGCAACCAACGCCACCTCGTGTTACTTTTCTTGTCTATGAACAATATCACCTGATCAGTGGGCTCTTCCCTCATGGTAAATCCTGGCAAAATTTCTTGGTCTGGCCACTTGTACCGACCCGCGAGAAAGTCATTCCACAGCTCAATGATTTTTGAATAAGGATGTGTGGTACACACGTTAATCTGGTTTTGTCCATCCACAGCATCCCGCTGCAATCCAAGTCTTAGTCCTGGATAGTGCTTTTTGGAACTCCTCCATTGTGATCGCATTCTCCAGGTGTAGTTGTTTCCAGCATTCGGGAACCTTCTCCGCCATATGCTTAGTCTGATCCTCACTCACAAAAGTCCAGTCTGACCAGGTGCCGCACTGAATCCTGGTGCCATTTCCATGTTTCTTACTGCAATTACGGATGACATGCTGGGGTCTCCTCGACACTTCGCTACCATGCGGTTGAGCATGGCTCTGGCGTTGCGTGTCGACGTGCAGGTTTGGTGTGTGTGTGTGTGTCAAGCACCAGCTGCAGCTGATCAGCCGTGCACATACCTGATAGCATAGCTGCGTTGGGCACTTGACAATTCTGTCTCTTGCAACGACTTCATGAGCGCACCAACTTTTGACCAGGGGTATCTTCTCCCGTTATAATCCATCTATATACAGTAAATATCTCACTATAGTTAGTAAGTCCCTCATTCAGCTTATCCCATGCATCATCGAATGAATCTAACTGGGTGAACTATGGTTACCTTCACCAGGCCCGGGGGTTGCTTAAAATGGGGGAGTCCCAGCAGCTGGATGGCGTTTAAAATGGAAAATCCTATAAAAATGACCCTTTATAGTGGATTTTCCCATTAAAAATGGTGATTTCCCATAGTTATGTTAGTTTACCAGAGGGTAACATTGATGATTTGGGGGTACCCCCATTTTGGGAAAACCTCCAGTCACTTTGCACCGCGGGATGTTCCAGGGCATCCGGGCGTTCCCAGCTGCTCCCCCAGGGCGTTCTGCAAGGCGCGCGCATCCACGTGGCGGCGACCATAGAGGCCCTCACAGATGAAGTCACTCGGGGGGATGGGCAAAAATGATGGTTTGGTTTGATGGTGATTTATCCTGAAAAAACGGTGTACCATGAGGGTACGCTGGCAAATACTTCAATCTTTTCCGCCAAAGACTGGTTGGGTGAGGTCGTTGTTCTTGGTATTCTGACGGGCTATCTTCATATTCATAGTGATTCAAACCAGTTTGCAGGTGCGACTTTTCTGGCACATGGCTAGCCAACAGATTAGCAAAAAGCTGTAGGGCAATATTTTGAGCCGTCAGATAGCCAGGATGCCTATATGAACTTTGACAAGGACAAATGCGCAAGTTGCGTTGCCTGAAGACTGTTGTAATCAAGCGGTCTCTATGAAAGGGCTACCGGTGACAATGTTCATGCAAGATCTGGAATAGCATGAAACATGGTGGGCTAATTGTGATTTGGTTTAACGGCAATTTCATGGGGATTGAAACAACCTGAGTATGGGAAAGATTTATGGGATATCCATGAAAACCACAATGCAATCAGTATGTAAGAAGGACGTTATATGCAAACAAGAAGAGGCAATCATAACGATGGAAAATGTGGCTTTTCAGAAAGATGAACTTGGTAAGATGTCTGAAAATAACACAGTTTTTTTCAATCCTGTGTGATTTATGATATGTAGGTAAGTTGGCAAACATAACTAGCTTGGACACCCCTGTTCTTTAATGTTTTTCGTGGGGGAATGATGACAAACCGTTGGATTCTGAGTGGAATAAGCAACGTCATACTTATGGGCATGTAATAGACAAAATAATATGGATTATATTTATATAATGGAAATAAACAATGCCATAATCCATATGATAGATGTTTATAATATTTCAAACATACTATAGTAACAATGGAATAAACATCTATCATAATTGGTGGATTCTATTCTCAAACAAGCCATAACAAACCCTACTATACTCGGATGTATGACCAGCAATCTGATAGATGAAATACTATGAACAAGCTATCTGTTGCCATCTTCCCCAACGAACAGCTCGGCGCTGAGAATTGCCCATTGAGGAACCTAGTCTTCCAACCCGGGATTGGCAGGTTTGTCATCTTAGTTAGGGGGTGTATGGAATTATGTTTGGTTGTTGAATCATCATTTTTCGGGTTGCAATCCTGGAGAACTTGGTTACCTGCTTGATGATTCCCAACCGTTTACTCAACTGAAAAGCCATCTTGGGGGCCCCAACTGACAATTTACCAGCGTTGAGGCTAAACAATGAGGTAAACTTATAACGTCCCCCCTTCCACAAAAACACGGATCAATGCATGCAATTATATAAATTTTGCTGTTGCTTTCCATTACATATTTTTTTTGAACGCCTTTTATTTATGCTTGAAAATGATTTTGAAAAAATGTTTAGAACTTCATTTTCGCCATCTGTTCATCGCCATAAACCGTGGGGCTATTCCATCCATTCCTGGTCACTTCCCCGAGCGCAAAACGGTGACCTCTCCACGTCCATTGCAGGTGAAGAGTAAAGAACCGATGGGATCCTTGGCAAGTACGAATGGACGCGCACGTTGAAAGGAAATGCGGCATTCCCCAAAATTTCGGACATATTTCCGGACAACTCAGGAACTACTCAGAAGGTGACGATGATAATTCACCAGTGGATATGGGATAGTACTCCCGGAGAAAGGCATGTTGCATCTGATGATGATGACGGGGAAATGCAACCTCGATTATGGTCAAATGATGCAGCTAGAACGAACTCGTAAGCCATACATCACAACTATACCCTGGTTTTTCGATTGGCTGTGCCAGTTGCCGTTTATGCTAAGCAACTTTCTCAGTATAGGTCCAAACTGAAGACCCTCCCACAATTTTGAGCAGTGTCAACCACAGAGGAATAAACACAGACTGGTTTGTATATATATTTATAATATATATATATATAATATATATATATATGTATGTATGTATATATATATATATGTAATTTGGCCCCCAGCAAGGGATGCTTTGCTACCAAAAATATGGTACCCGCAATTTTTAACCATCCAGGATTCCCATTAAATAGTTTCACAAAACACCGTTTCAAACGGGCTTTTGACAGCCACACCTCATTTCTAAACTTCGCTACCCTGCACTTTGAGCAGCATGTGGTATATACCTCAATCAAGACAGCTACACAAATAGGCTATTGGCATAGCATTCACCAAGTTCTTGCCTGAGACTATCCTCCTATCACACTCTCAAAATGGATCATAAACAACAAGTAACATCAATGGACAGAACTATACAATGAATGTCATATTAACCAATAGTTGTTACATGGTTGACCAACCACATCCAATCACTATAGATATTTAATATATCATTATATGTCATTTAAATCAACCAATACAAACCACCAAAACTCACCTGTGGATTGACCCGGAACCTGTGTGGCCCGGCATTGCCCCCACTGAAGCTTCGCTCCAACCTGCGGCTCACCGAAACTGACTTGTGGGGAAGCTGTCGTACCGCTAATTCCACTAGTAAACGAACATGTTCACTATTCAAATGGCATTTTTTTCAGGTATGCTGCAAGGACAGCTTAGAATCATCTTTGAGACATATAAAGTGGATGTACAGAGATGATGTGACTCAATCTACACAAAAAGAATAATGATGCAGCACAAATCAAAGGACAGAATACACAAAAAGAATAATGATGCAGCATAAATCAAAGGACAGAACAGGGTAGGGAATGATGGTAAGGGTAGTTCCTCACCCCCCTCTGGTGAATCTGTCCATATCACTCAGAGTTTTGCGAAGTGCTAGATGTGAAAACCGCAACCGCAACCAGCGCTGCACCCCGCTGCCTGTATCGATTCAACATGAGGTTTAAATCACCTGAGCGGCGCCAAAAACCTATTGGATGGTCCCCAAAATAATGATTGCATAGTGGCTCCCAGTTCATGGATTATGATGCTCCGCAACATATTGGGTATGTAAGCCCCCTTGCAATCATCAACCAACCATCATTTGCCGATCAGGATAGAACCCCAGCAGAACACCCTAGAAGAATCAACCAGCTGCCATGCAGCTAGAGTCTGAAGCTGGTCATGGGCCAGCGGGTTCTCTCGGAATCGTTCACGGGGGCTGCACATGGGATTGAGCAAAAGTGACATTTTACAAGCAAGCCAATGGCAATAGGCTATAGGTGGTTGACATTCATGCCTGCTAAGCCCTTGCTTCCCGGGCTTCTCCAACAACCAGTTTATCAAAACATATCAAAATTAGGATCGCCAGCTCTGATCCCCCACAATCCGAAGCTGTCCTTCACTAGCATTCCGAACAAGGTTCTCGTTGAGCACATTACATGTTCTTCTTTCGGCCTCCAACCAATAGTATACTTGGGATCTAAAAGTTGTCTGGTTTGAACCCACAATTTGTTGCAACTTCCGCCACCAGGAAACGAGGTGCAACTTCGAAAATGCTGCCCGGAAGCTTTCTGCTGAATCTTTGTCACGGACATGGAATCGCAAGGCCTGCCCCTGCGGCTTCGTTGAGTTCTAGGACTTGGAGTTCTATAGCGCTACAAAAGCTATACAATACAAGTTGTTACAATAACTAGTGGTTTATCCCAGAATGGAAGGATGTCCCAAAACGGCCCTGATGGGAAAACAATGATCAATTTTGGGCTACCCGAACATACCCCAACCCATGTTAATGATCCACATGACTGGATGAAATGAGATCATTCAATTGAGACTATGATCCCAACATGAAGTGGGCTATGGTTTTTCCGAAAACGGAGCATACAACCAACATGACATAATTTTCATGGGGAACACATGGGACCATGTTGGAAATGACTACCCAGGACGTTTTCCGGGTCGACTTCGACGCGTTGGTGGATTCTGGGTTCTGCCCTCATCCATCATCTCCATGAAGCAAGGTAGTATGGGCATGTATGGGCCCTATGTCATCTTTTTTTTCCTGCAACTGCACGGCATGTGGCCATGTGAAATACTCTGCAATTTTTCTGGTAAGCTGCTTCTTCAGAAAAAACACTAAAACAAAAATTCTTTTATATTATTGCCTTTGAAGATCGGCGTGGGAGAAATCCTGGCAAAAGTAAATTCGTAGATCTTCTTGTGCGATTTTTCTTTTGCACACCTGCTAAGCGGTGGTATCCTGACTGTGTTTTTTGCTCTTCTCACATTTTCCAAGAATTCCGAGATGTTCCAATAGGCGTCACTGCCTGAAGAATCGGAGTTGCTGAGTCATTTCTATCGATATTCATTCATATAGTGAGGCCAGCCAGGGACGTCTCTATCATAAGGGCGTAATGATGAGGCTATGGCTATAACCAGTTAGTTGTGCCATGTTATCCCCATCTGAACTGACAAATGTCGAAACGGTTTTAAGAGGTCCATTTTTGAGCTCGCTGGTTTTCAAGTCTTCAACCTGAGGTTTACCCCTCAGGTTAACATATCACCATACAGCAAACGGTTCGAATATCAAAGTCAATTTCTCCAAGATTGTCGGTTCTATCACCATACAATGTGGGATAAGTTCACCGTACAAATTCAATACACCATTAAATCTCCATTGATGTGGGATAAACCCACCATTGTTGCCAGGTTTTCCGAATTACTTGTGGTAAAGGCCCATTAATTGATCCTTAACCTCCCCCCAAAAAGATCTGGATGATAACCTGTAAAACTTATTAAAACCCATTAAAAACTTACTAAAACCACCATTTTTCATGGCTAATCAGCCATGATTGCTGCCTCACTGATGCCGGAACCCAGTACGAAGCCACCATTGGGTGTCACCTCCAGGGGCCCGGGTAAGCGATAGTCCTGGTATATCCATGTATATCCTAGCAATTGGTCATATCGCTGGATTGGTTTAAGGGAAAATTTACAGGAAACTCCTATATTTTATGGGAAAATCCATGGTTTCCTGTAGATTTTCCCTTAAACCAATCCAATGATCATAGATCCATTTGGTCCAAACAATATTTTCCCTCCGGTAACCAAACATGGCAATGGAAAATCACCCATTGAGTTCGATGATTTTCCCACTCAAACCTCTTTTTGTAGGGGATTTCAATTGCTAAATTGTTTGATTACCAGAGGGTCTATGAAACAAAACCTAAATTCTAGAGGTACAGTACCTATAGTATATTGTTCAAGGTCCATGTAGGCTAGGGGCTATGTAAGGGCATATACCCCCAAGTTATATGGCTTTATATATATTTGGTACAGTACCTGAAGTTTGGGTACCTGAAATGGCCATTGATCATATATAATCATATACATTTATATTATGCAGTATATAAACCTAAGCTGTGATTGACCTTCCAGTAAATCAACACTGTGCTAGGGTTGAGCCATGGCCCATTTTGTTCAGTGATTTGCCGTTTTGGCATCTGGTGATTTTCCATAGCTATGTGAAATTGCTGAAGGATAAGAACTACAACTTGAATATTGTATATTCATCTGGAATGCTCCCAACGCTCCAGATACGCGTGGGGGTACATCGGCCAAATAAAGAGGTAAATGATGGTAAATGTAAAATCATGCATTTCTCCTTTCGTGGCAATCATCTACTGACAATAGGTTGAAGCAACCCTGTATTGAGAAACAAAGAAAACACAGCAGAAACAAAAACCAGAAGAAACATTAAAGAAAAACACCTGAATCTTATCCAAAAACATATGGCCTTCCATCCACCAGGTGTGAAAATTCACTGTTGGTGAAAGCCCGACTTTCCGCCTCCAGGATACCTCGGATCAACCAATCTCCGTCATCGATCTTGGCAAGGCAGAGGCGTGGAACACCGGGGCAACAACCCTTTAAATCCCAATGGATTGCGATTGGAAATCCCCTAGAAATGGAGGTTTTAAATGGTAAATGGTTTTAATGAGAACATCATCGATAAATGAAGGGTTTTCCATTCCCATATTTGATTGCCGGAGGGTACATAACCCAAAGACACTGGGTTTAGCTCAATCATGCTCCAGAGCAAGACTGAGCGAGAAACACCATCCATACACGTGGGACGTATACTGTTCCCAGTGTAGAGGGACAAAATCAAGCCAATGATAGTGTTCGTAAGGGACCAAGCTTGGACAACCACCTCTTGTAATTAAATGTACCCTCTGGTTATTTGACATAGCCATGGAAAACGGCCCAATTATAGATGATTTATAGTGATTTACCTACTAAAGATGGTGGTTTTCCATGGCTATGTTAAATAACCAGAGGGTGATTCCCGCACTCCGAACTGCAGAGACCTAGATCTGAAACAAACTTCATCGTGAGTTTTTGGTGGGATTCTTATCCAGTGATGTTTGAATCCTCGATTCTGAAAGTTTTCTTGTTGGGATGTTTCATGGGTAATCTTATCATTGGATTGATTTTTCAAGGAAAATCTTAACCGGAAAGCCCCAAAAGTTTTTGGTGGTACAAACCAGCCAGTTTCCGGCGAAGATTTTCCCATCAACCAATCCATTGATCTTCGGATCCCCGATCCCAGAGAAGACTTTCAGCTCGACCCGACTCGAATCCTCCGTAACTTTGATGGTTGAATCCCAAGCCGAAAAGTGGTGAAATTCCGATTTTCAGTGGTTGACGGACCTAAGGAAATATATCCTACATGATTATATAGCTCATGTGTATATATATTAATATATATATATATAGTGTATCTATGAAAACGGATGAGCATGGCCTATGGATAGATGATAAACATGATGATTGACCTATTAAAACTGGTGATTTTCTATAGCAAAGTTAAAATATGTTAAAATACCACAGAGTAACCCTAGGGCATATCAGCTACTAGGCTAATTTCCACATGGGTCACCCAGATTCCACCCGGCACCGCATTCCGCTGAGGCCTGGTTCTCGTTCATTCCTTCTCCTGGACACCATGCATGGGATGGTGTCGCGTCAGCACCATCACTGCTACACCAAGATCAACGAGCTTTTTGGGGGAGAACACATTTTGAGACGTGTTTACATGTATACATTGTATACATATGTTTATATTATGTATGATCTCTCTTTGTAAACATGTGTAAAATATGATATATACACTATATCATGTAACATGTATGCACATACCATATATTATATACATCTACCGTGTCTTAAAATGTTAGGGGTAATATTTCACATTGTTGATCATTTAAGTTGGTACGTGGCTAGTGTCGGGGTTAATTGGTTTGAAAATGGTAGTGGATCCAAACCTCGTTGCTCACAGTTCAGATTTAGGGAATCATCCAAGAATTGGGGGCATCATCATTACTATCACCACTGTTCAATGCACAAAGGACTTTCAACCTGACGCTAACACATCCCCACTCTTGGGAAAATAGCCATATTGTGCTCCACTTATCCCTTGTTAACATCGTTATGACCCCATGCTGTTTGGTCGTCAACTAAGTGTTTAATAATGTTGATCCCTATTTGCATCTATTTGCTTGAATCCAGACTTGCATCAGCTAAGTCTGCATTGTTGTCATGTTCTTTGGCACCATATTAATATGTTGAAGTAATATGTTGAAACTGCTCAAACTCAGAGACTTCCAGTGATGTGTGCTTGATATCCCATTCGTACCAATATTTTTGTTTGGTGCAAAGCTATTCCCAAAGTTCTTGGCTTGGTGCAAGGGTTGCCCCATCCCCATCTCTTTGGTCATACCCCAGTTCGTTGCTTTAGAACATCCCTCATGTCTCAAGCGCTTGAGTAGACAGCTGGAGCTTTGGAGCTGCGATAGCAACATTCATGGGTGGATTGCATTACTTTAAGAATCCCCAGCGGCGAAGTTTTGTGGCCTCACATTCGAATGTTGTTCACTTTTGGTTGCTAAAAAAAAAACTTTCGGTATCTTTCTGTTGATTTAATATGATTTAATTCTCTCTCATGATATCATATCCTATATCAACTACATCTACACTGGATTTGTCTAAATGTAGCGTGCAGTCCGCAACTGCGCTAGAACACGAATCATTCTCCTCACTAAGACACCCATTTTGAAGTAAAGCACTCGATTTCTGGACACAGCCCTGAAATCCCCTGCAACTGATTACCATCAGTATGAGCAATGTTCAAAACCCTGCGCCGTCCATGGATTCCACATGGACTCTGATTATCCCCGGTATTTTGGTTTGTAAAATCACCTATAATCATCAACAACCAGGCTCTTGAACACTGCTCATACACTATCCGCGTCTCGAAACAACCCATGCCATTTCTTGCCGAAACTCTCACCTCGACCTTTTCCCATCTCCCACAGCCTCCCAGGCCGATCAACAAGCTCGTTTGCATCTTGGCGCGAAGTTCCTTCGAAAACAACTCCCGTTTTTTGGGAGCCAACGTGCGGATCGTCCCCCAATAGTGATAATAAAGAGGGAAAACCCACAACATCCAAGGCATTGGAAAGGCTGTTTGTTTCCTGTGGAAACATGACACAGCATTCTGGTACAACATATGCCATACTATAGACAAGAAAAACACATTCACAATTTCCAGCGAACATCAGCGAACCGTTTCTTCTATCGATGTCCTTGGGGTGCAGCGGCCAAGAATGACACAAGAGGCACAACGCGTCCTATCTGTGATCCTCTCGGTGAACCACGGTGAACCTTTAGAACACAAAGGTGAAATGGGAATTGAAGCCCCTACTACATTGAAATATCACTACATATACGTCTTGAGACGGGTTATCTTTAGGTGTTGCCTTAATGGACCAACAGATTTGAACCCAAGACAAATAGATATAAAAATACACCGCGGTTTTATTGTGTAGCGGACACCACCACTTCTATGAATGAATTAGGGTGACATTATTCGTCTTGTTGGCACATGTTGGCACTGTTGGCACCCAGCATTTTTTTCATTGTAAGGATCAAAACGGTTATAACTAAGCACACTTCATGGATGAAGCCGGAAAGGCCCATAAAACAAGTAGAGGACATTTGTTCAATGGCAGGAGGTGCCAATCTTCCCAGAAGGGCCTCCCAGTTTGAAGTTGGTAGACCAACAGCATCCAACCAGTATATAAACTCCATGAATCCAACACTTCTACGAGTTGTTTGTTTACCAACTTAACCATCCTAAAGTTGCACATATATATTCATATATTACAAATCGGGTTCTTGGTTGGTCAGATCCTAGTTTTGCTAATTCACCATTTACCACTGTTTTTTTGGGGTCTTTCCATCTTGAGGCCCTCTGATTTTTCAATCCTCATTCACAGCGCCATAAATCAGCCCCAGAGCTTCCTTGGAAGGCCTTCACTGCGAGGGGCGAAGGTGGCACAGGTATAAATTCAGATGGCTAGTTACTAATGTAGATTGGATAACTGGGATTTATAATTTATAATGCATGTGTATATATATATATTATCATATATCTGGCTGAATAAAACTAATTCACTTACCTGAAAATAGCCGAAGTAAGGCTATTTGGGGATGATTGGCCTTACAAACCAATATTGGAGTGACGGAAAACAGTGAGGTCACTATAAGTCATCCGGACTTATGTAGATTGGATAACCGGGATTGATGATGTGTCCACACATATGTGTCGTTAGATCATTTGATTATGGTCATAAAACCAACTAGAACATATAACTAGTATTACCCTCTGGTAAACTAACATAGCTATGGAAAATCACCTAATTGTTGGAAAATCCACTATCAATGGCAATTTTCAATAGCTATGTTAGTTTACCAGAGGGTAGATGGTTCTTCACTATTGATGCATAGATTGAATAGCTACGAGCCAGGAATCCAACGGGAAATCGCAATCGATAATTTGGACATAGATGTGTCTACAGGAAGGGGCCCAAACAATAATTGAACTGGTGTATACCAAACTTCACTGGGGGTTATGAAAATTTTGGATGTATGTGTTGTATATGTATGTATATATATATATATTATGAACGGTTTGATGAGGTTATAAACAAACTTATAATTTGAGGCCCCTTACTTGTTGGGTTTATGATAAATATGTCCATAGATATTGGCTTATTAGTCATGATTGGATTGGATTGGATTATGTTATTGCCTAGATGTTGCCAGAATTAGCAGTTCGTGGTGATCGTAGTTGGGGTATATCCCAAGACATCCCATTTCTAACCCACAAAAGAAAACAACTTACCTAAGTACAACACTATTTCAGTTGGAGGGTACAATATGGCAATACTAAAGCAAATTTGTAGATAACAAATAGATAATGATGCAATAAATTAACACATAATATGGCAATGAGGTGGATTATCTATAAGCACAAAATGTAAAATGTACATCTGATATTCCAACTACTGTGTGAATAACTTAAAATCTAAATCAATATGAAAACAATTAATTCTTAGTCCAAAATGTTGGTACTTCATTTGGATGACGAACTTTGAAAAAAATGAGAATGGCAACTGCCAAAGACACCAATCTGCAGATGAAAGGACCTCAACAAAAAACAAATACAATAACTTTTGTATATCTAATCCATTCCCCAAATAATGAACACACTCTTCTCCAACATCATGGTTTAGTGCTGGTCTTGTTCATTTTGCTGGCCCAAAAAAAATGCAATGTCTGAGATCAATTTGCTCTATGGGGATGACTCTCCCACGGAGGGATGGAAGAGGACTTTCACATGGTTTTCACAGGCATATGAAGGGAACCCCCAGGTTCACATCAAAACCACATAGGACTCATTTCTTAATTACACCAAAGTTTTTATATAGGATAAATCCAAATGAAACCCAGAAGGAAACATTGGATCCAGCATTTGAAACAGCCGTTGCTTCTTCTCCAGCCCCGAAACCCAGCATCTACCATCCAGCCTGCCGCCAATGCCAGTGACCACCGGCCCGGAGACGCCTGTGACTCGGACCTGGGAGCCATACGTGGAACATATGGGTTATGAATCACCAAGGGTATCCTATACACATTCACATAGATACATGTATTACTTGTATTTCATACATGGATATTATATATATATATACACATATATATATATATACATACATATATATATATATACATACATATATATATATATACATACATATATATACATATATATATATATACATCTATATATAAATATATTTATACATATATATATATATATATACATATATGTATATATATATATATATATCAACATTTATGCAAAATGAAAAATGAATATATATATATATGTATATGTATTTGTATATATATATATATACATTTTGTTTGTATGGGTGTAGAAAATTATGCCTATGAACCACTTGTTTGGATGCACATTAAAGGATCATGGGGGAAATGGTGCCCGTCAACAACCGCGTGATTTTATCCAACAAAAATAGGAACCAAAACTGGGATGCTCAGCAACGGCATCACCATATCTCGGCGAGCAAATTACTGACAAAGAAAACACATTCACATGGCAAGTACTGAAAATCGAAAAACAAATGACAAAATTATTTGGGTTTGCAGTTTGCATGCAATTCCTTACTAGTTTTTTACAATTTGGCCAACTCCCTTTCCACTACGCTGGTGACTTGGTGACTAAATATGAATTTTCAATGAAAAACAAAACTCCACATATCTCCACTGCACATGCATACAAATGCACCCTCTTAACCTTGAAAACTCTACAAGATGGTGGGCCTAAGTTGCTGTTGGGCAAGTTTTTCCCTTGAAATCACCCACCTGGTTTCTACAAAATCAAAACCTCCAAACTGTGATTTCCAAGAAATCCATTCAAACGTTTGGGCCCTTCACATTACCCAACAGCCTGGCCTCTGCTTGCAACTGAAACTAGTTGAAAGAGGTGCTAATACAAAGCGGGCCTGGGCCTTGCTTTTACAGAGAAGCTATTTTTGGCATGTTCGTGAAAAAAACAGAAGTTGACAAAAAAACAAACGCAAAAAAAAAATAGCCAGAAAAAGTGGAAACACTTGCCAATTTTCGAACACATTTTGGCGCCAAAATTGTTGAAACAGTATTGCCTTCTGCAAGCAGGCAGGGATAGGTCGAAATTTTGATGCAGAAGCAAACACAAAGGCAAACGCTCAGAAAAAGACGCCGCCCGCCTGACCCCCACTTCCGCAAATTGGTGCGGAAACGGGCACCGGATATATCAGCACCAACTGCCCATACAACAACAGCCTAAGAAACCACAAATGCCAGCAACAAATCCTTTCAACGGCCAGCGGACCTCCAACAGCGCCGTGTCGTCGACCCCCCACCTACGGGGGCAAAAAATGTGGGACCATGCTCCCAAAACCACTTGTGCAATAGATTACGAAGTGGGACCATGTTCACAACCACATCACACGAGTCTGGAGGTACTTCTCCAAAGTCCCTGCGTCCCCCAAACGCACTGGAAGCCGCGGCTCTTGATCAAGTTCTGCTGTTTCCACCTGAACAAGGTCATTCCAAAATGAACTACCGCCAAACAATCGAGCGATACAAAAACAAACGTTCCTCCCAAAAAATGACGATACTCTGCTGGGAGATCCGTCTGCGCCAACGGTTTTGCAGGCTTTCGCCCGGGACCGAACAACTCCAACGCATCAGCAGAAATCCGATAAGTAAAATACATCGGCATCTGAAAGGTCAGCGTCGTGATGCGAACAGGAGGTTGGACGCCTTTGTAGCTGCACCACTGCAGCACATTGCCGAAGCCGCGTCGAATCGTCAATGCGGCTGCACTGCGTTGACGAAGGCGATGTCCCGGAAATCTACCAGGGGCAGGTCGAACAGAACGGAAATCAAGTTCTTCGCCCAAACCAACATACAGAACAACATGCTCCAAATCAAGCAGATGCGGAGGCAAAGTGATGCGCACGCAGGAGAAATGAGGCCACGCACTTCTGCAAGTCCACAATCTGTGGCGTGGGCTGCGCACAGTCAGAGTGTGGTATAAGCATTCCACCGTCGCGGCGCATTTAAAAAGACATGCGCAAGAGGCAGCCGCAGATGTGCCCGCAAGTGTTCTCGCATTAGGCTACCGAAAGCTGTGTTAGCACACAGATGCTGGCAAGAACACTCCTGGAGATCGAACTCAATGTGCTGCAAGAAATGCGCTTCGGTGAAAAGAGCTTGAAATTGACGGCACACTTTGGATAAGCGCAACACATCGGGCAGGGAAGACGCGAATTGGAAGATGCTCTGCCCGTCTTTTCTTCCGTTCCCCCGGCTCGCCCCTGGGATGCACCCTTTTTCCACGGTTTTCCTCTGTTTTTCCACGTTGTATCCATGTTTTTCGACGTTTTTACCCCAACTTCTCCACGTTTTCTTGCATGTTCTCGCCACGCCTGTGAAATCATCTCCCACCTCTGCAATTCTGTTCCATCTCCACGGCTTTCGACAGAGACGATTACACAGAGAAGCTTTTGCGCAGAAGAGATTTTGGACAGAGAAGCTTTTGCGCAGAGAAGATTTTACGCAGGGAAGCTTTTATACAGAAGCATTTTACACAGAGAATCAGAAGCTTTTACATAAACGAACTTTGACACACAGAAGTTTTTGCGCAGAGAAGCTTTTACACAGACAACCTTTTACACAGAAGAGCTTTTGCACACAGAAGCTTCAACACAGAAGAGCTTTTACACAGAGAAGCTTTTACACAGACAAGCTTCGACGCAGAGAAGCTTTAACACAGAGAAGCTTTTACACAGAGAAGCTTTTACACAGAGAAGCTTTTACACAGAGAAGCTTTTACACAGAAGAGCTTTTACACAGAACAGTTTTTACATGCTTTTACACAGAGACGCTTTTGAGACGCTTTTACGCAGAGGAGCTCTTACACGCTGGAGCTTTCGCGAACGAATGGCCCCGTGGGTTTGAAAACGCATCGCATCACACCCTGAGCTTCCGTCCTTACCGCCACACCTGTACTGCAGTAAAACAATCTAGCCAAATAACAAAGTCCTCCAAGTTAAACATGTGCGTCACAATCATGTTGAACCCGAGATCTAAGGAAAATGGGCATGGCTTGGCATGGCCACAGGCAAATTCTGGCTGTGGAGTGATGCGATTCTTCATCGCTGTCTGAATCTCTTCTTGGCTTCTAGGTCAATTTCTGGCCTTGTTTCTGTCCGATCGTTGTTTGGCTTGGTTTCGCTGGACTCCTCCTTCTTCTGTCTTCCTCTATTTCCTTTGGCGCTGCGACTCTTCTTCACGCCATGGGAGTGCGAGAGCGGTTAACTACCGGATGGCCCCAAAGTAAGACTCGGGCACTTTGAGCCGTGTTGTTAATTTATCGTTGTTGTTTAGGTTTCTATTGGTTTTTTTTTAAGGTTGTTTTCGGGTTGGTTTAGTGCTTATGTAAGATTTTAGGGTTGGTTTAGGGATCATGAGGAATTGGCTTATAATCTGTTTGGCGTTGCCTTGAGTTCTGGTTCCGGAAAACTTCGTGCGCCGGCTATCTCTGACATTTCTTTTTGCTGTGGTGGCCTCTGTCTTCTGAAATCTGATCGTTCGGAATTATATCTGTCATGACACCTCTTCCTCGGGCATCTGCTTGATATGTCCCGTCGGCAAATGCTACTTTGAAGGCTAATGCTGCACTGGACTCCTCCGTGTCCGTCACACCGAGGTTTCTCTGCTAAACAAATTCCTTGAAGCCGCAGCAAACTGCCTTTTTGGGAAGGGCTCCCACAAACTGTCTGAAAAAATCTGAAACCAATCTGAAATGAATCTGAAACCAATCTGAAACCGCCTCTATTTGTCCGTCTGCCTGTCTCTCTCTCTCTCTCTCTCATTCGAATTATCATCTATCCACTATATATCTATCTCGAAGATGCGAGTCCACCGCTGCCTGAAACCTCAATGAAATTTGCATCTGAAAGCTGCTGCATTGGCAGCTTGTCAGCTACATACCCTGGGATGTTGATGAAAATGGTGGCAAGGCGCGGGGACCAGTTGCAGCAAAATTACTTTCTTCGAGTCATCCCCACCATGAGACTTTATTTGGCATATAGGGTGATACAGATTTTGACATTCTTTCTGGCAAAACTTTCTGGCAGGGAAGAGGAGGAGAGGACAACTCTGATGAAATCTAGAGACCTTCGGTCTGTAGATTTCATCAGAGTTGTCCTCTCCTCCTCTTCCTCTTGGCATTCTATCTCACATTCTCTCTGACATATGCTCTGGCATTCTATCTGGCATTCTATCTGGCATTCTTTCTGGCATTCTATCTGACATTCGTTCTGGCATTCTTTCTGGCATTTTATCTGGCATTCTATATGGCATTCTATCTGGCATTTCTAACTGGCATTCTTTCTGGCATTCTATCTGGCATTCTATCTGGCATTCTATCTGACATTCTTTCTGGCATTCTATCTGACATCTGGCATTCTTTCTGGCATTCTTTCTGGCATTCTATCTAGCATTCTATCTGGCATTCTTTCTGGCATTCTATCTGGCATTCTATCTGGCATTCTTTCTGGCTGTCAATCTAGCATGTATACAGGTTGAAGTCCGGCAGTGCCCAGTGCGATCTGGCAGTCGCGGCTGAAGTCCGGCAGTGCCCACGCGGTTGAAGTCCGGCAGTGCCCACTGGGATCTGCGCAGTCGCGACTGAAGTCCGGCAGTGCGCACTAGAATCTGGCAGTCGCAACTGGAGTCCGGCAGTGCCCACTGGGATCTGGCAGTCGCGACTGAAGTCCGGCAGTGCCCACTGCGATCTGAATCTGGCAGATGAAGTCCGGCAGTGCCCACTGCGAATCTTGAGCTGGCAGATGAGGTCCGGCAGTGCCCACTGGGATCTGGAGCTGGCAGATGAGGTCCGGCAGACCCACTGCGATCTGGAGCTGGCGAGGAGGAGGAGAAGGAGGAGGAGGAGGAGAAGAAGAAGGACGCGACCTCTGATAAAATCTAACAACCCTCACCTGGCAGGTGGGGAAAACATATTTTCTGGACACATCCGTGCGCCCGCAAATCAGAACCAAATAGCCTCTCTATAAGTTTGAGTACCCAGGTTCTCCTGGATTGGTCATCACATGTTGGCTCACAAATGGCCTACTATAAGATCATGATCTTATTTTTTGTTTTTCGACTGTACCAAGTACCCAAACATTTCCAAATAAAAACACATTTTGATCAAAACTCAGGTACCTCGCCCCCATTTTTTAGAGGAAATATCACGGGGTTTCGCCACAATCCCATGGTTTTTCATCTTCATGACTTGGAAGCCTACCATCCCTCGGTTCTCTCGGTTGCCCTACAGCAGGTCCAACGCCCAAGCACCCTTGGCAAACCACGGTGTGAACCTTGTGGCAGTGGCGTCATGGCACATGGCGTCATGGCCAATCTAAGATGCAGTGCAGAAACAGAGATAATTGCAGCAAATCTAATTGAGCAGCTTTGGCTTAGTGTGATTTTAGTACTTCAATAGCTTTTGATATCACCATTTATCATTAGATAATGAAATACTAAAAGCATCCAAAAGCTAGGTTTTCCCAGTGTTTTCAGAAGTCACCAAGTAAAGAAATGTACGGGTTGAAAGGGCTTTGCCAGTGTTTGTTCTTTATATACATTGGGCTGGTTCATATCAAGTGTATTAAACCGAATGATAAACTCATCTTTCAGGGATTGTTGAAATCCCATCCATTTCTTGTTGAATTGGGCATGGTTTATGGTGTCAAATCTGCCACAATAACCACAATCACTATCATTAACATCCATCTATCCATTTGATATCAATCGATCGTCAAAACCCATAATATCCATGAGTCATACTTAAACATCCGCAACACCCACGCTCTCACAAAGGTCGGTCACCATAAATCACATACACTTAACATCAATTTGCGTCGTTGAATCCTGAAAATTGCGGTGGAAATCCCAAGGTTTGCTACTGAAATCCCAATGTCTCCTGGTTAAAATCCCATTTGTTGCCAGTGAAATCGGAGGTTCTGTGCAAACATATCAACTGGGCGACAGGATGACCATCCCTAGCTGCTTGGCCAAAGACCGTTTGGCAAAACCGAACAACCGTCATTTGGTGTGCGGACATCCATCTCGGTCATCATGATCCTCGGCGCTGCGTTGCGCATCGTAAGTGGATAAAATATTGGATTATCATTCATATGGGTCTGTCTGAAAATGGGGTATACCTTCTAATTGGCCATTGAATGGGGAAAATGATCACAAACCAATGGATCTGGAGGTACCATTTCTTCAGACAACCCCATATCAATAACTACAGTATGAATTAGTGTATATAGATACTATGAATATCGCTTTTAAATTATGCATACAACGATTCAAATGGCATGCACACATATTCGTAGATATTCATAAGTCATGAGCATATAACTGGTTACATGTTACATTATATGCACATATCATTATCTACATATATATATATATATTATGATCCTATTGCCATTATTCATTTTCTGACTGGAATGCACCCCATACAGGATTTGATCATGTTTGATCACATCCACATCACAACACCATTACCACGTTCTCCCCTGGCCCAACAATCAAAATTGCTGGCTCAAGACTGTTCGCATTATTGCATTTTATATAATTACCAACTTATAAGTTTTAGTTTATACATACTTGCAAGAGCAAGAGCAAAATGGGTGACAAAACCACTAGAAAAAAACCAATGTAAATCTGCATAGTGCTGCTTGATACAGTCAATTGACCACCCGATCTGCTCCCATCCCTGAGAGAACGGGCCCGCAAATGCCCTGACTCAACAAACGCGCTTGGTCGTTGCCTGGAAAAATGGCCGCAGAAAATGGTGGAGATTTCCAAATCCACCAGATTTTGATAGCTAAACCCATGGAATTTAGTATAATAGTATCTGTGATTTATCATGATTTAATCGGATTTAATCGGATTTAATTGGATTTACCCTTCAATCCAATCACTTCAGTAGGGGAAACCAATGATCGAATCGGTCTTTCCATTTTGTTTGTTGGAACCTGCGACGCACGTTTGGCATGTTTCCTGGCATGTTTCCCACGTTTTGAAAGAACCCAGGCGCCAGAAGAACCTGCGGTTCACTCCCAGCTCCCAGCATTTGCTGGCCATGCCTCTGGAGCAAATGGACATGGAAGCCATGAAGCCGGTCTGCCCGCCACTTCCCACCTCAGCAGCGGTCTATCGCTGCGATGATTTCAAGTAGCTGCGCTACATGGCTGGGAAATCATCCCCTTTCGATGGAGAATTATGGACACTCCTGTGGAAACAGCCTGAGAATAAGGTAATCGCCCCCTTCCACCATGATCTAGAATCTAGAACATCCTCTTTACCCATTTCAGCAATATATGTTGGTCCTAAATCTCCCAATCTTGGAAAATCTCTATGAAACCTAGAAAAGACTCTCTTCAAAACCTACAATGCGGGGTCCCCAACTGAGGAACCCGGACCGTCGACATGTCAAAACGAACCCGGGCAATATAAAGAGACTTTGGCAATATTTACCCGTTGGCATGTCGACGGACGCCATTTTAGCATGTCGACGGAAACAAATTTCCCAATACTAGCTTCAATAGGAAAATTTCCCGCCAATACTCATTTCAATAGGAAAATTTCCCTATAATACTCATTTCAATAGGATAAATGAAAGGAGTCACCGTTGGCATGTCGACGGGCGCCGTTTTGGCATGTCGCCGTTTTTCGACATTTCCGATTCGGAGTCAGCAGCAAATCTGCTGGTCGAAGTCCTCTACCACATTCGGAACAGAAGCGTGCTGGAGTAGCGTTCACACTAGCACAATGAACGCACACATCGCTCATACAGACTTATCATGCCCGGCCCTTGCCCGGCACGCTTTACGAACGTCTTGAGCCTTCACTGATGTCGCCAAAACATCTCTATCACTCCCAGATTCTGAACAGCATGGAGAATTTCACTTCCTACGAGCGCAGTCAGCCGGCCAACGCAATATAAACGCTGCCACCAAGTTGAACCTTCATTTCGGTCACGCCCTTCTTAGGTCGAAGAATCTAAACATGACATGTCTGCCTGAAAACACTTTGATGGCATCGCAAAAATCACTTCCAAGTCTTACGTACACACTGACTCCAAACAACCTTTCCAACAAACCCTCTGCTGCAAAGCATGCATGCGTCCTCCATCCATCTCATTGCTCTCTTCCTAGTGCTCTGTCGGTGCTATACACACGACTACTTCAATCACTCAGATCATCCGCCAGCCTGCGCCAGCCCACCGCAAACAGCTGGAGCCACCAGCCGACCGCTTAGGCTGCAGCGGCCGCGGGACCAAACAAAGCAATGCCGCCCGCTCCGCCGTTGCACATTGCAGGCGACAGTCAAAACTATAGACTAAGAAGTGCAAAAGCAAAAGAGTGTGCTGCTTCAATCGCGTGAAAATTTTGCTGGCTGCTGGTAACCGTTGCAAACAGTTCATGCCGATCTTTGACAATATCTTGCCACATGGAGGATGCATGTCGACCTAAATCCATCCATGACATTGACCCGTTAACATCTCGACAATCCGTTTTGGCACTTCGACGGTTTGACCTTTGTCTGCCACATGGACCATATGTCGACCTAAGTCCATCCATGACATTGATCCGTTAACATCTCGACAATCCTTTTTGGCACTTCGACGGTTTGACCTTGGCATGTCGACGGAACATCCCTTGGCATGTCGACGGGCATTTTGGCATGTCGACGGGACGTATCCTCCCCAAACCATAGCAAAGTTGGTGAACATAACTCCAACAACTATGGCATATTATATTTATAACTGTAGTATCCATGCCGTTAGTTGGCTTATAACTCCAATTTCACTCTGGTTTATGATACTTGTGACCACAGGAACTATGATAGACCAACAAACATCACAGGGGTGCCCCACATTGTATAACTGTGGGATTCTCCAAACACGGCCACTGCCCAGCGGAAGGCGGCCCCGTGACGCACCGCGCCAAGCGACGCGCAAGGCGGCTGTGATACCTCCGGCTTTTGACACCTGGGATGATTTCAACCAAGATCTGCTTCACATTACAATGGGATATTTATTGGGATTTTAGTAATTTTTATAGGATATGAATGGTATAATGTGGGTAAAACAAAGCCATGAACCATTCCCAATGACTCACCATTCTCATTATTCCCATTTTTTATACGCCCATTCTTGTTGGTGAATTCCTATTGAACCACTATTGTTGTATGTTAAAAACAAATACTATGCTAAATCATGGGCATCCAGTATACCCTCTGGTTGTTGGTCCGCCATTAGGAATACCCCTATCTCATCTCATTATACTGGTT
Organism: Symbiodinium sp. clade C Y103; assembly: GCA_003297045.1. Classification (NCBI taxonomy): domain Eukaryota; class Dinophyceae; order Suessiales; family Symbiodiniaceae; genus Cladocopium; species Cladocopium sp. clade C. The sequence goes on along the minus strand of BGPT01002338.1, from coordinate 71,213 downwards.
GGTTGCTTTCCTTATGGCTTATCACAATCTCCATGAAAAAAGCAGCGTATATCCATGTATATCTCCTACAATAACCTCTCAACCATGGTATATTGACCATTAATCACTAATAATAAGTATGATTTAACGAGGGTATATAGATCATTAGTCACTCATCACCATGATTCCACCTAACCATTGACCGTCACCTATCGATCAACTATCTTCCCATATTGTTGATGGTTAAAACCTCTACAAACCATAGTTTTTCACTGGTTCAACAAAAACCATCAACCATGATATCTTCATTGACTCAGCTACCCACCCTCGACAAAAACCCTGCCGTGCCTTGGGAAAGCTCTCGTCCAGGCTGGCCCTCAAATGCAACTTAAGGGTGGCATCCCAGGAATGGTAAGGGGGATTAAAAGGGTAATAAACACCCGAAAATCTACATAAATAATAGCTAAACATGTGGAAAACCATATGGATGTGTTAGATATGGGTGATATTGAGAGTTGCATCTTGTTATAACCACAACCAGAAAGATATGGGTTGATATGGAATATGCTGGGTCGTAAACCACCTGCTAAGAAGTGGGATGCTCATCCAAGGAGGGTCGGCTTTGGGAGAAACCAACCAGCGCTATTGAGTTGATCATTCTGTCACCAAACTTCCATGCACCAGGAAAAGGGGGCTACGAGCACTGCTTCACTGTTCAGACAGGGGATGTTGCTACGGACGTTACAAATATGCTATATAACTGGTTGGTTAAGAGGAATCGATGATTGAGAGCTGTATGTTCACATGGATTAGAAAATATAGTATGATGATTGGTTACTGATATGGTATCTTTGCTGGGTACTGGTACCATAATGTTCAAAACCCGAATTGTCATTCCATGAAATACTGGTTGGTGAAGAACGAGATCCGCTGCTCATGGATGATTTCCCCGTGAAATGAGCATCGACTCTGGGTACAAATGGTATCGCAGCATTGCGGACCCCGAACGGCATCAAAGTGCAGCAAGCAAACGCTTCGGGCCCACCCCCGTTTGTTAGACCAGTTCTCTGCAAGGACCCCCTCAACCGCTGCTCAAATGGAATGATGAAGGAATGTAAAGAGCGTGATTGCACCTGAAAAAGGCTTGTCGCTTTTGTGCTCCAATTTACAATGTTCAGTGTGCGGGAGAGAGAGCCGCTCATATGGTTATATCGAAGTCATATAAAATCATATCATCAATAAATATATATATATATTAAAATAATATATCTATTTCACAATTATATAATATTTGTATTTGATAAGTGGTGAGGCACCATAGTTAGTTCTACCATCAAAAACCCAGGTTCTCCCCAGCATGTTTGTTGGTTGAGTCACCATGATTGATGATCAATGGCCTAGTTCTACCCCGGCTCCATCATCCCAAATATCCATGAACATTATATTAGGTGTACTTAAGACTGGTTATTCATCACAGTTCTATCAGCATTACCCTATATCATATAGCCTATATCATAGATCCATCCCAGACATCCAGAAATACTAGCCCTCTTTCTGTAGTTATGTTAAATAACGCAAAAGTAATTTTCCAACAACTAGGGTAAATCCCAGTGAAATGTCCATCGTATCCACGTTATACCACCATGGTAAACTTGATTAAGTCACCATTTTTGATGGTTCTGTTAAGTTCTGTTTATCCCCACTAACAACTCCCAGCTCCACCCGTTGTGTCCCTGACATAATCTTCTCCACTGGACCAAAAGGGTCCGCCAGTAGAAGCATGGAGCGCACTTGGCCCCCAGCGGCCTGCGGGGTTCATTGGTGAAGGGGATCCGAGGCAACCAAAATGGGGAGAAGATGGGAATCTACTGGGAATATGCCGAGAATAACTATGATACTACAATAGTTGTATCATAGTTCTTCTCAGTATATTCAGTAGATTCCCATCCTGTGGTAAACTAACATCGCAAACTGGAACATCACCATTCTGGATAGGTACATCAACAAACTCAATGACCACTTTCAATAGCAAACTTTTAAACAAGCAACGGGTAACCTGGTTAAACTGCTTGGTTCACCTCTTCAAACTCATGTCTGTCCGCTATGTGTCCCCCCTTTGGCTGGGTGTCCCTTTCAAGCGGTAAAACAAGTGTCAAGTGGAATGAAGACTAGTTATACTCATCACTTCTACTGGGAAAACAGTAGATTGATATATATATATATATATATATCAATGCATTGTATGAACATATTAGACTACTGATATTCAACTACTAGTTGTATGCATATTGATATCTTTTCACTTTTCACTTGCCAACTTCCCTGACAGAACTCACCAACAAGTCACCTGACTGGGTCTGAAACATCAGATCCACAAAGTCCTGATCTCAGAGTCTTGGACATTGAAATATCGCCCCTGTATTCATCAACCAACCAGTGTGGGACATCTCGGGTTGTCTCCAAATCGAACTCCATTTCATCCAAAGCCTCGCGTGTCCCCCTAAACATGGCCACAGGAGTGGTGGGGTATGCTGCTGTGACCCATTTGAGAAAACCTCATATCAATCATAGCGAGACAGGGGTAAACTTGAATAACAAATCGAATTCTGGAACTTTGGAATGGCTCATATTTTAACACGATTTTTGAAACTTACCACCAAGTAACTTTAACAGCCCACCGATGAAGAACTTCGCTAATCCGTCTGGGTAAATAGTGATAAGATTCACCAAGCTGAGACGGCGAGGGTCATTTTGGGATGATTCTACGTATGACATCGGCCAATAAAGTGGTTGCGATGTAATTATCCAAACAAATTACCTATATATCATATACAGTATAGTATATATATATAATTCTTGATTATGCATTATTTATAAGTTGTTCCATCATGTACCAATATCCTTTCTGACTCAAAATGTTCTATCATTCTTATCATTGGACCTCTTATTTTGTCTATAATCATCAAGAACCCCAAACAAACTGCCTATCATCAGGTCCCATGAATTCCAACGATCTCTCCATGCCCCGCGCCATGCGGTTGATGAGTTCCAAATCACCCTGCGCCTGCGAGTCGTCGCGATTCGTCCCCGTCAACGTGGGATCAAACGAACGGTTACGTACCAAGCCCCTAGCAATCATGGGCTAAACATGGGATAAACCTGGATGAATCATGAAAAATGCCACAAACATGGGATAAATATGGATAAATCAAGTATGGAACACCATGCCAAACATGGGTCGGATACTGGAACAACAGACATGGATAAACAGAAGTAATTCAACCAGTAACGGTTGGGATCTTTACCATGAAACATGGTGGTTTATACTATCTGCGTAGTCCTGGCCATGAGATAAACATCTGCAGCTCCGGTGATCTTCAATTGTGCTATTTTCCATTGCCATGTCTAGAGTCTAGAGATGGGATGGAAACCCATACAGAACATGCAGGTCAATTTGACACAGGTCCAAATCTAAATGCACCCAATACCTTTACCCAGAAGATAACCGTATTTCAACCCCCAAAATGGGTTCATCTACCATCTTTCTTAGCAATATAGATGATGGGTAAAGGAGGCAGTGGGTATTGAGCATAGCAGCAGCACTTTTTTAGGGTCCACCCTGGCGCCGGGAGTCCCTGGCCTCCCCCGACAAGAAGAAAGGAACTGCCTCAGGAGACGCTGCGAATTGAAGGTGCTGAAGAACCGTGGTGTATAGTTTTTATGGTTATATATATATATAAATATTATATCATATAACTATATATTATATGATTATAATATGTGTGAATCAAACCCGATTCTTGGCACGAATCTGTTCTTGCATTTTGAGCAGCGCAGAAGAATCTAGAATTATAAAGAATTCTTTGGTCACCAGCAGTGGTGCTGCGGGGCTCTCCCGTTTCTGCAGTGTCAAAACCTATTGGAAGAACGACAAAATGTTGGTTCATGGAGACTCCCAGCTCAAGCATTATGATTCAAAACTCCCGCTTCAGGGGCGGCTCCAAATTTGGAGGTTCCAACCCCATAGTACTATAGAAGCAGAAACAATAGTAGTAGCAGTGTCTGTCTGGTTGTCATCCCCAAGGACCTTGTAATCTCAAGTAGGATCCGGGCAAGTTTCTGGGGATGATTCACGTGCCCCTAATCATCATTTATGATAATTTGCCCAGATAAAACTAGAACATGTGAAGTGGAACACGGCCTTCCTTGACCGAACCTGGCGTAGGAGACCAGCATCCTTGAACTGGAGCATTATTTCAATGGCAGGAGGCCTACCTTGACCGAACTTGGCGTAGGAGACCAGCATCCTTGAACTGGATCGGTTCAAGTTCGGGAGGCCCTCCTTGGCAGCAAAAGCGCCATAGCAATGCCCAAACACCTAACCTTCCGGTTAGGAATGCTTGGCAATCGGACCTGGCAATGGAATATCTTAGATGCTTTGGGGAACTTCTGATCAAAACAATCGGAGACTTTCATATCAAGAAATGTAGGACGTCAGTAGAATTACCGAGATAGTTCACTTTGTGGTCAAATGTTGTTAGTACATTAGTACAACCCAAAATTTCTTGTATTTAGTCAACCTAGCCATCACCATTGATTCAACTTGAATCTCTCACCATAAATCAATTAGTTTTCATCTTGAAGTCCTCATTCATCACACATGTTCAAAGCTCAAGTCACCATCAATCACATGGTGTTCACATAGTGTCAGGGTGGAATCACCATAAGTTGTCCCAGTATCTGTTCATATCTTTCCCCATATCTTTTCATAGTTTGTTTTTCATTTCTTTTCATAGTTTATTCATATCTTTTTCAGGGTAAAATCACCGTAAATATCCATAAATCATGATAAATTCAAAAAAATCATATAACTTATAACAATTACTTACTTCGAGTGGTCCCCACCATGAGACTTTATTTGGCATATAATGGTCTCTAGATTTCATCAGAGTTGTCCTCTCCTCCTCTTCCTCCTGGCATTCTATCTGACATTCTCTCTGACATATGCTCTGACATTCTATCTGACATATATTCTGACACTCTACCTGGCATTCTTCTGACACATATTCTGACATATATTTTGACATTCTATCTGGCATTCTATCTGACATTTTATCTGACGTATATTCTGACATTCTATCTGACATTCTATCTGGCATTCTATCTGGCATGTATACGGGTTGAAGTCCGGCAAAGCCCACTGCCATCTGGCAGTCGCGGCTGAAGTCTGGCAGTGCCCACTGCAATCTGGCGGTCGCGGCTGAAGTCCGGCAAAGCCCACTGCGATCTAGCAGTCGCGGCTGAAGTCCGGCAGTGCCCACTGCAATCTGGCGGTCGCGGCTGAAGTCCGGCAAAGCCCACTGCGATCTGGCAGTCGCGGCTGAAGTCCGGCAGTGCCCACTGCAATCTGGCAGTCGCGGCTGAAGTCCGGCAGTGCCCACTGCCATCTGGAGCTGGCACATTGACATGCAGTCCGGCAGTGCCCAGTGCGATCTGGAGCTGGCAGATGAAGTCCGGCAGTGCCCACTGCGATCTGGAGCTGGCGAGGAGCGGGAGGAGAAGGAGGAGGAGTAGGAGGAGGAGCAAGGCAGCTTTGTTAAAATCTAACAACCCTAACCTGGCAGGTGGGCCAAATGCCTATCATAAATCCATGTAAAATCACATCGTGTCATGTCTGAAGTCCCCAACGCTCCGAGACTTTCCATCCTGGATCGCCCGGCGCCGGCGTTGCGGATGGCCGCCACCGAGAGGACGAAGCCGCGCTCCACCTGGATCGGAAAGGGCTTCGATGCATGAGGATTCAATGGATTTCAATGGATTTCAATATAGATCAAAGATATTTCAAAATAAAATGATGCTAGTACCCTCTGGTAAACTGACAGTTTGCGAACTGGCAAATGGCCATAGAAATAGTTGATTCTCCCAGCTATTAAATGGTGATTTTCCATAGCAAACTGTTAGTTTACCAGAGGGTATCAATGGGCAATTCATGGATATTTGATCGATGATTGATGATGAATGGATGAATTGACCATTGAATATTGATCGATGATGGATATTAATGGATCATTGGGCAATGGTACTCATGCATCAAATACTGTCCAATCATCCACCTGAAGTACTACCAATCATCCAATACTGACATTGGGAGATTCATTGATCGATCATCCACCTGAAGTATTCAATGGCAATAGTTGGATGATTGATCGATTAATGGATGACTAATAGTTGCTTAATGGATGGTTAATGGATAACCAATGGATGATTAATGGATGATTTGATGGATGATTGATGGATGATTGATGAATTAACAAATGATGAATGGATCACCATATGTATATATAATTTAATGTGATTTTACGGATGTTTAATGTGTTCTTTTAATCATGGTCAATTGATGGATGTTTGATGGGTGATCGATGGATAATTAATGGATTAGAAACTAATTGGCGATTGATCTTAATACATGGTCATCCTGCTCAATGCACTAGTAACTAACTAGTAACAATTTTGGCCTACGAATAGGGTAAATGAATAATGAATAAATACTTATCCATCCCAGGATAACTCTTTAAAGCATGAACATGGTCAGTTAATGCTTATTCGATGATTGATGGATAATTCGTAGATTATAAACTAATTATTCTACATGTCCCATCATTTCCTCACGTTTGCAATTAAGCATCCATGTATTAAGTACAGGTTCAGTTTCTACGTGCATCCCTAACAAACAAATCCCCCTGAATTCCACACAAACCGGCAATTTTCCGCCCAATTAGGAAGCACAACTCGGACAAAAAACCCGAAAAGTGGCAGTGTCCTGCGGATTGCCTTCCCTTCCCAAATTACACAAAATTTGGAAAAGTCTTTTGGGTTTTATTTCAAGGCTTCACACAATCGCTTGGACGTAGAATCATCTCCGCAAAAGGCATCACATCTGGGGAAAGTATAATGGCCAAAAAGGAAGGTTTGCCATGGTGCGTGGTTCCTTATTAGAACATGGCAATCCATCCAGGAGAAATCCTACGTCTTCTCCCATCTCTACAGGTCAAAACTCAAATTCTTCAATCCTACGACCTACAATCTTTAAGGATTCAAATAAATTCAGTTCAATCACCAAGTCCACATTTTTTTGTAGTTAAAACAACACTAAATTCCGGATTTTGATGTGTACACATGTGTACACACATACACTTCGTATGGCTTAAATTTCATCGTGTTTCTCCTAATCATAAACATCACCTGAACCTTACCAACCTCCATGACCCCGAGGAACCTCAATAGGCACGCGTTCCCCCGCTCCATAGTCCTTGGCTTCACCAAGGGCCCGACAGGCAACCAAAACATGGGGAAGATTGGGAAAATTGGAAGTGAATTAGCCAAACATGTGATGTATTTAGAATTGTTTACAGATATTTTGGAATATAGGTATGATGTCAACATTGGTTTGTCAAAAAGATAATATGTTTAATCCGGTATAATATGAGGATGTGACAGTGGTTAGAGTAATATATACAATAATCATAATAACAATAATAATAATAGTAATAATAATAATGATAGTAATAGTAATAGTAATAATAATAATGATAATAATAATATTCTATATAATATATAATATATAATATATACATATATATATATACATATATACATATATACACGCTTGGGGTGGTCTGAAAATCAGTCATATCATCTGGCCATGGGTAAAATGAGGTTCTAACTTCTAACTAGTTGGATCATCAACGAAAACTTGCATATCACTGGAGGACAACCCAAGCGATGGGGATGAAACACACCCTCTTGTAGCAGCTGGTATGAGTGGGCAATACCAGTCACATGGAATTTGGAAAAACTCTGACGATAGATCAAAACCCAAAATGGCTTGGAAACAGATATAACCCCTCAACACATGGTATCTTAGTTTTTGCCCCAAAAACTAAGAAAAAACAGAAACATACACATGCATATAGGAACACAATATGGTTTTCCTGAAAAAATAACACAGAACCCCAACCACGGATGAACATCGCAATTTCAAATCAGGAAGTCAAACTTCCTAACCTATGTTTCCGGGGTTTCCTCCTTCGCTATAGCACTGGTCGGAATTCAGAGTCAAACACTTTTGCATATAGACATGCTAAGAACTCATGAATGCCAAAGTTTACGCTCCGTGGTGCCTCCATGAAAATTACTTGTCGACCTAGCTCGGAAGCTCAGTTTGGCCAAGGCAATGGGCTGCATCAGACTTTCGCTCACCAGGGTGCTTTCAACTCCTATCTGAACAGCCGGTAAAATCAGCAATTTTCAGGCAATGTGTTAAAAGTCATGGAATATATACCCGGTTGCTCTGGATGTGCATCTCAGGAGTTTGGAAAGTGGGTTATAACCCATTCATATAAGACCAGTTCAGTATTATATAGCACATTGCAACCCCATATCTAACTGGTGATATTCCGCACATAACTGAGCAATGGTCAAAACCATCTGTCGTCAATTTACACAACCCTTTTATACTAGTTCGTTGATAGGAATTCGCATAATGGATTCTGAAATCCACAACACATGTATACTATACAGTACCGTAAAAACATTGGATAGTCTAAACCCATCTATATATAAGTTACCCTCTGGTTATTTAACATAGCCATGGAAAATCCCCGAACTAAATGGAGGTGTCTAGCTGGGAAAATAATCCAAAATTAGCCAGCTATTCCATGGCTATGTTAAATAATCAGAGGGTATATCATCATCAACCGACCGGAGTTTTGAACATCAACCGAGGTCCAAACTGTGGCCATCTTCCCTGCAGATGATCAGTGCAGCACTTCATGGAGGAAATCCCATGAAGAAATGGGACAGACCGGGGAGGAAACATACAAAAAATGGATCCCCATGGCCATTTCATGGGCGTACTTACCGTGGACCATTTTAGAGAGAGGCAATGGTTTTGCCTACAAAAGGGTTTTAGGGACTCTACAAAATGGTAAGGCCATAGCCACAGTATGTTCAGGGCTTACAAAATGGTAGTGCTTGTCAACTTTCTTGGATAACTTAATTCCACAACAAGATGGAACAATATTTCAAAAATATCTTTAAACAACAAAACATACCCTGGCCATCCTCCACAGAATGGACATTTGTCTCTTACAAAATGGTTCGGTTTTGGTGCCCAACAAAAACGATCATGCCCCAAAACAAACATGAAACACATATCCAAACCTCACTGCTTTCTACAAAATGGTTTCCTGGGTCTATTCTCAAACCCAGTCACCATAAAATGGTAGCCAAAATTGAGGTTAACCTAACGGTTAAACCTAACGGATAGGTCCTAACCATTCTGTGGTGGAAATGGCCACCAGGATAAAAATGGTGAGTTAATAGGGATTTAATGGCGATTTCATGGGCGCATGGAAACTATCATTAGGATACATTGTTTGGCTGCGCCATAATATTGATTTAAAATGATTTAACAGTTGAAGGTAAGCATGTAAATAATATGTGTATGTATAGGAGGCAGGCTCTAAAATATTGTTTAGATGTGTCTTCCCGTGTAAGTTAGAACGTCCCCTATCGTTTTCCAATCGGTGCAGCCTTTTGGTCTTCAAGTTGGAATATGTCATTTCTTGTGCGTTTTGATTCACTTGCAATCTTGGTTTTGGGGTGATTAGCTATGCGTTTTTCAAACGCTATCTGATTCGTTACTTCTGTCACAACTTCCACGATCAAATGATGTAAAATGTAAAGACCTGCGTAAGGAAAGGCAGAGGAAAGTAAACGGGAGAGGAAGAGCAAAGGAAGAGGCAAGGAAGAGGAAAGGAAGAAGAAAGGATGAAGAAAGAAACGGGAACGGGAAGGGAAGAGGACAGGAAAGGAAGAAGGAAGCAAGAGGAAAGGAAGAAAAGAATAGGAAAGAAAGAAGAAAGGAAGAGGAAAGGAAGAAGAAACGAAGAGGAAAGGAAGAAGAAAGGAAGAGGAAAGGAAGAAGGGAACGGGAAGGAGAAAGGAAGAGGAAGGGAAGAGGAAGGGAACGGGAAGGGAAGAAGAAAGGAAAGGAGAAAGGAAGAAAGCAAGAGGAAAGGAAGAAGAAAGGAACAGGAAAGGACGAATCCCTGATTGGAGGAATTCCCAACTTAATGACCTAATTGCAACATAAAGACTGATGGTTAGAAGAGCTGTTGTAGTCTCACTCAAATCCTGGTAAGATAAGGGGGTATCGTTTTAGGACGTCCCCTATCGTTTTCCAAGCCAAATCCAAAAAAACACATCTGCAGTGAACGCTCCATATGAACGTACTTTACGATAATTTAGATCCCGGCTCAATAGAGAGATAAGCGGATATATCTGAATATACTATACAGAGTTTCATCCTATACATTGCTAACATTGCAAAATGGGTTCCTTTTTTCTTTTCCTTGGGGCCAAGCCTTGGGGGGTTATTTCTCCTATTTCTGGTGAGAAACAGAAACAGTAGAATAACAAAGTAAATTATTCATCTAACGTTGACCCAAATGACATGGACATCCATAGGAATTCATGCGTTTCCCAATCCGTGTTCCCTGTAAACTAGAATCTACACATGGTGAATTTCCCATATCTTCGTTAAGACCTGAAAAGGATATAGCTAAGACCTTTTTTTAAGTACGTTCAATAGACTTTGAGGCATTAAATCATTATTCCAATTATCAACCACCAAGGGTACAAGATTGGCACCCCCCCCCCGTTGCAAGTTGGTTTATAAGCCCCATTAACTACTTCATAAATCCGAACTAAACAAAATATAAATCAACTTAGCTATCATAAATCAGTTCTAAATCCCATGAAATCCCCATTTTTCCTGGTGAACAATCCATTTTCTTCTGATTTTCCTATGATTTTCCTGGTGAAAAATCGCAGCCACTGCTGAAGTGTCCCTTCACCTACGGTCTGACCGATGGAGCCGCCAGCAGCTCCTCCGACCTCGGCATTTCACCAGCCATGGGGGGATTCACCGTGGAAAACCCATAGGACGCACCACCCTTGAGTTGTTTGATCATTCAAACATAAGTGGATTTACTATGTAACATAATTTTGTCATGATAGGGAATCACTCTCAACTAAATTAGTGTAATTATTTCCGGTTGTTTAATAAGGAAAAACTGCATAGGTGATTGGAATTTGACCATTCAAAAGTACCAGTGTAACATATAAGTGATTATAGGAGATTTACGGATGTACATGGAAAAGTAAGCGAGTTAAACCATGTGATGTTATTTGTATTTATAGTGACTATTCGAAAATTACCTGATTCAAACAATTATTTATCATATAGGGGATTAGGGAATATAGTATAATTTTGATGTGGAAGATGAGGTGGCTTAAAACAGAACCAATTGGATTCTATCCACCAACTCAATTATGTGGCATTTCATGGAGATTATATCCGGTATTATGTGGTATAAAGTACATATATAACTATAACATATATATATATATGTATATATATATATATATGTACACAACTTGTGATATGTGTATGACAACTATTTGGTGGTTTCACATCATCATGGCATGGCAAATGGGAGTATCAAAAAAAGGGAAACGAACCAGAATGGGCATGTTGCTGTCGTAAATGGTGTGTTCAACCATGACATTAAAACAAACCATTGCTTGAATAAAACAAACAATATTGTAGTACTCTATTGTCAAAACAATATTGTTCAACCATTAGTAGTACTCTATTGTCAAACAAACCAATATTTCCAAAAAGCGGGCGATAGAAGCTGCTGTAGGCTCTATATAAACCCCAGGCCCTTGCGTAATGCCGGTGACTGGCCCGGTGACTACGTCGAGCCAAGTACTCACAGAAATTTGAAGCTGAAGAATCAATCACCAATCACCAATCATTTCCCAATCCATTTCCCAATCCATTGGTATTTCCCAATCCAACACACAATCACCAAATGAGAATTGACATTGCATTGATTGTGTGAATTAAATTTGAATTGATTGTGTGAATTGACAATCACCAAACATTTGATTGGGAATTTTGGTGAACATGACATGATAATTTTGGGAACAATGAGATTCACCCATGACACCGATATCCCTATTGATGGAGATATCAGCAGTGATCGATGGATTGCTTTAAGCAAACAACATGATGGAACCAAGCAAGGCAATTTGGACAAAAACTGCCTGAACACAGTGCAGGAATTTAGCAACATAGAGAAATTCAATCGACAGCGTCAGGATTTACCCTCTGGTAAACATACAAAAAACCATGGAACATCACCATTTCTCATGGGAAAATCCACTATATCTATGGTCATTTTCAATAGCTATGTTAGTTTACCAGAGGGTACGAAACATCAAATCACACTGTCGACCACAGAGATCCGACGTGCCGTGCTGACCGAATCGGCTCCAGGTTTGGAACAAGTTTGTATCCCCCCCATTTTTCGCATATTCCACAGATATTTGTCAATATGAACATGTTTGATCTCCCATTTTAAGAAACACTCAAATGGGAGTTTAGGTTTTTTTTGTTATCCCCCCATTTTTTTAGAGGACAAAGCCAACCGGCCATGACCTTCCACCCCTCAGGCAGCGACCAGGTGTTCAACGTCCAACCTTCATCGAGTTCTCGCGGCATCCCGTTGAAACAGCAGTTGAATTCATTGGGATCATGGTAGGTTTGACATGGTTTAACCACCATACCACGGGGAAATCATGCGGAATTGATGGTTTAACATGATTTAACCACCTAGAATGGTGCTAAATTGAAGGTTTAAGCGAGTAAAATGATCTAATATGGTACTAAATTGGAAGTTTAAGCAACTAAAATGGACTCTTACAGTATAATCAATAAATCCTGCTTGGGCGGTGCAGAACTGTGGTGATCTTGGTCGAACCTTCGTCTAACCTTGGATCTTCATAAGTTGGGCCTTTGGGTTGGATCCACCAACCGACAAACTGAGGATCTGTGGAGATACCTTCTGGGAATCAAACATGGCAATGGGAAATCCAACAAATTATGAATGTCTTTCCCATTAAGACCTTCATTAAGTTCTGGGATCTGCCCTTGCCAGGTTTGACTACCAGAGGGGAAACTGGAGATGATCTGAACTTCCAAGATCTGCATACAGGACACCAGCAGAACCATGTGTTATTCACAATTATTGATATTCATCTGTATCTGGGTTCCGGAAAAGATCGACCATCAAATCACTCTTTCGGTGTGTCTGAAAATAGGGAACCCCATGGTCCTCTGGTTTATCATCATCTTCCTATCAATGCTCACCCTTTTAGAGTATACTGTATACTCTAGTATACTATACTGTATACTGCATTTTCAGACACATCCAAATATCAAACCAATTTGGTCATATCCCATTATATTCCCACGGAAAGTCTTGTCTTTTATCATTGAAATCCCAATTCAGAAACCATTTTTACTGCTCAACCCGCCAATTGTTATTTAGTTGTGTTTGGGGGGCCACCTGCAAGCTTCACCATAGAAAGCTCTGATATACCCTTTGAAAACGGATTTCTCATGGATTCCTTATATCGGCTGTACATGTCTATACTACTAAAGATAGTCACTCTTTCGCTCTTTCGCGCTCTGTCGGGGCGACAGCTGACTTGTACAGCAGACGGCCTCAACTACCCCTATGCTCTATTGTAGAGCGATCCCATCCAAGAACTCCTGTCGCGCTCCTCAACCAACTCGTCGTAGATCCGCTGTCTTCCCTGCACACGGCAGGTACTGTCTCAGCCACGCATCAATCGCTTCCGTCCTCTCTGTAGGAACTTGGACTGGCAGTGTTGTTGTCCAAAAGGCTATGTGACTTCCTGCTGCTGTGGTAAGTGCTGTGGGTAAGGCTACTTCACATGTCTTGGCAAGCTTGGTGAAAAACTGAGCCATCCATCGGGCCCGTCGCAAAAAAGGTTCCGGCGGCTGCAATTCTCCCCCCCCTCCACTTTTTGGTTCTAGTTTGGTACCAGGGCCCAAAATTACGGATGCAGAAGGTCGCATCTATATAAAGTTGCCACCATGACCATCGCTGGACTGGTTGTGAATCATCGTGCAGGCTGGCTATCCATGCAAGTGTATCCTCAAGTTCAGGGATGGCATATGGTTCCGCTTCCGCAGGCAGTGGTGAGGGAAAACGCCAATCTGTCATGACCAGTGGTGTGGTTTGAAGGCGAGGTGCCCTTGCAGTTTGAACATAACTACTGGGATGCCGCATGAGACACTCGATCCCAATATTCAACAGCATGGTGTGCAAGCCTTCCCGGTGTTGACGTAAGTCATCGAGTTGCTGACACAAACGCTGCCAACTGGTTAGCAAGGCGGGCCACATAGAAAAGGCATTACTTGCCATCGTGTCCGCTGCATCGTTACCAGAAAAACACCATCGATCTGCTGCTGGGGTATGGCTGGAACATTGCTGGTGGCTCGCAACTTTGAAAACTCCCTGACACAGACTTCCGGCCTGACGCATGACACATGCCAAGTCATTGATAACATCATGGTTGCACACTTTGGGACCCCAGGCTCTGTCGGGGTCGGCAAGCATCTCTTGGAGAAGGTGTATGACTCTTTGGTTGTCTGACCAGAGACAAAAGGGCACATGTGACTGCACGGCTGCTGTGGCTGCGGCTGTGGCTGCTACAATTTCTGCTCGCAAAACGCTCTGGTGTCTGCCCCGCAAGGGGCCTGCTGCTACTGGTCGAAACGTCCACATATCGGCAGGGTCTGAAACAACGACTCCCCAGGCACAAAGTCTGGCAAACTTGTCTTTGGGACGCTTGCATGCGCCATCAGTGAACAGGTGAACTGGACCATGCTTGCAGACTGGTAGCGGAGCTTCCATCAGACTGTGGTAGGAGGGCAAATCATCCAGCATGCGCCTAAACGGTGTCAGCTCATCTGGCTCTGGGATCCATCCTTGAAGATGTGTGGCTGGTGGCATGGTGAGCAGTGTTTGTTTCATGGACGGAGAAAGGTGCTGTCTACATTTTTCCAAGGCTGGGCACATCCAGTTTCGGTGATACAGGCTATCTTGTGCACCACAGAGTTTGCAGCTGGTGTCGGCTGGCTCAGCTCTATGTTTGAGATGATTGGCAGTGTAAAAGGTGCCATTCAGTGCACTTCGCAGTACAGCTCGGTCTCGTGGCTGAGCTGTCAAGGCTTCCATGGTCAGCTTGGCACTGGTTGTATGCAGGCCTTCAAAGGTTTTTCGAACAGACAGTTCACAGGCAACCCGCCGTTGCCAATCTTCGGCCAAACGGATGCTAAGTTCTTGGATGGGGGATTGCCACAAGTCAATGGGATCCCCCTGCCCATCCCGGAAAAACCCTTGATCATCCCAAGTCCAATGCAACTGCTTCAGCCGGTGCAAAACCACTGCACTAGGTCCTACCTCTGGGCGGATGCGCCTGACATTTTCGCTCAGTCTGGAAAACTGGGGTCCACACATTTCCAAGGTCATGTATTGCCTACATTGCATCACTGTGGTGTGCACTGCATGGAACCCTGGGTCAAAACTTGGGTGTTCGATGCAGCTAAGGTGCAACATGGGTGCACAACCTTTCTTGTGTTCATTGAGTGCACGCACTGCACCCGTACGGAGTTCATCAAACCACGCATCGCCAATATGGACCGATGCCACTCCGTGGAGTGTAGACTGCCAGGCTACAGCTCGCAAGGCCAACAGTTTCTGCCGGTATGGTGCTGGTGAGATGGCCAAAAACTTCCATCGGTCTTTGAACGCTTCGATCTTGGCTGTGATCGTGTAGTTTGTGGCTTGTCGTGTGTATTGGATATGAGCTCCAATATCACGAGCTGCTGTGCGGACAAGGTGTCCATCCTGAATGAACAATTTGCGGAATTGACCATTGGTGGACCACAGGTATGTTTTGGCTGAGTCAACTTGCAAGTCCAAAAGTCCAAGCAGTCTTTTGAGCTCCGCTGTCGCTTGCAGGAGTCTATGCGGATCCCTGGCAAAAAGTTCAAGGTTGTCTACGTAAGACAGGGTGCGGACTGAAGGAGTTTTATGGTGAAGCCACACATCGATCAACTGGTTGGCCGCAAGCATACCTATCACACTGAGACTACATCCTTCGGCAAATCCGGTGGAAGAGGTGACCGCATGGCTAACTGATCCCCGGATGGCAAAACGCCTTTCCATTTGTTGGAGGGCTAGACGCCAGGCATGCAAAACGGGCTGTGCTGCACCCAGGTGACCCAGGACGGCCAGGAGCGGTGCACGCGGCAGGTGATTAAAGCACTTTACGATATCCAGTACCGCTCCACAACTATGAACTCCTGTGGCCAGGTCATGCTCCAGGGTGGTTTGCAGAGCCATCCACATGTTTGTGGTGCATCGGGATGGCACATTGCCATAACAGTCACCGGGAACAAGCGGCAGTAAATGCCGGAGCATTTCACGGGACCTGATGCTGGCCCAGGTACGGTAGATGAGACTAAAGATGGTGATAGGTCTATAGTTGGATACTGTAGATGCTCCTTCACTCTTTTCCAACGAATGGACGATACCACAAAGCCACGGCTGTGGCCAGCTTGCTTGGCCAGTTTCGACTTTTGTGATGACATCTAGAATTGCTTGTGTCAAGTCATCAGGTAGCTCTATGAGGTCCCTTCTACACCACCCGTCTGGGCCTTGGGCTGCTTTCAGCTTTTTGCGCTTTACTGCTTTGCGCCATTGCTCCAAGGTGATTGGCGCATAATCTTGTGCCACACCTGCTGGTTGAGCGATGCGAAAGAAATCTTGCAGAGGCTGCCAAGTTTCATCTGGGACATCTTTGTGCTTATCCCATCGTTTCTGCCATTCCTGGGTGAATCTCTGGAAAAGTTCCTCAAGCTGACCAACAAAATGCTCTTGGCGCAGTTTCTGGCCAGGCAGGAAGGGTTCTGTAGACTCAGGCCAGAGCATGTCTTCGCACATGGCTATAGGCTTAAAAGGGCCATGCGGGGCTATGATTTCACCTGCTCCAAAGTTTGGGCTGCTATCAAGTGTAATTGATTGGTCTTCATGATCTACGGCAACTATGGTAGCTGTTGTGGAATCAACAAGCACTGATACTGGGGCTGCTGCTGGCTTGGCAAAATCCCGAAAGACTTTGTTGGGATTAGTTGCTCGGTTCTGTTTTGCTTTTGCTATGAGGTCAGCTTGAAGAGTCTTTTCAAATCGTCTTACTTCACGGTCAACCACCAGGCAAATGCCGGTGAGTTCAAAGGCGGTTGGCAAGGCCGCTGATAGACAAGCTGGGGCACAGGCAAACTTTTCAGGGAGTCGAAGCCACCATGTTGGAAAATGGCCAAACCCTGGTGCTCTCAGGACTGCTCGCCATTCTCGGCATGCATGGACGTACTGGCTGTTTGTCCATGTAGGGGAGTTATACAGTCTGCTCAAAGACTCGAGTCGTCTCAACTGTGTGAACCAACGCTGGTGCTGAAGGCTATGCCCTTGAAACTCCGGCTGGACATCTCCTGAGCGGCTTGGTTTCAACGGTTTGGAGTGTGTTTGGAGTTTTTTGGGTTGCTTAGTCTGGCAACGACCTCGCTGGCATGACAAAAGACCTGGTTGGCCTTGGCGGACAAGAGCATCATGCAGTCGCTGCTCCATAGTCTGGGCGATGGTCAGGCTGGCTTCATCAGGCAAAACATGTGAGGCTAGTTGCAACCCTTCGGATGGCAAATGGCCTTGCATATTATCCCACGGCAAAGGCTTTGGCTGCCGCCAGTGGTACATGTGTTGAGCTACTCCAAACATGTGAAAGTGTGCACAGAGTGCTGCATGGTCGCTATATACATGATCGACAACATCGACGCTGCGAAAGAAAGGGATCAACTCCGGTGACAAGTATATATAGTCTTTGGTGGAAGTCTGCTTGCATGTGCATTTCACTTCTTCACCGGTTCGTTCTTGATGCAACACTTGAACCTCCCTCCATCCCATGGACTCCCAAAGATCCGGCTGGGCCAATGAACCTCGCAGCTGATTGAAGTCTCCCATTATAAACCTTGGGCCCTTGAGGTGATGTACGATTCTAGTGGTGGCCAATTCCAGCAACTGGTCTGTGGCTTGCTTCACATCAAAGGAGTCAGCTCTATATGCATGACCATACAACACTGCGCCATGAATCCAAGTACCGTTACACAGAAAGGTGTTCATGGTAAATCTTGCTGTTTCCCATTCAGCGTCACTGCATTGTCTTTGGAGGCGGCGACTGGGCAGATTGGTGACAAAGCCAGTTCCAACATGCGTACCTGCAACTGCAGTAATGGCAGAGGAGCGATATGGTGCTGGTGCACTCGGATGGAATGAAAAACCCTTATTGTTGCAACTAAGTTCTTGTTTGAACTTGCGGATGCCGGCAGGCGAAAGGTGTGTTTCACAAATGCCGTAAATCACATTGGGTTCAACCGGAAGTTGTGAAAAACTGGCTCCCTTCCGCAACAACCCCGTAGGGTTTATGGCGCCAATTGTAAGGCCTGGCTGCTCATCGTCAGTTCCTGGCCCAGGATTTTGTGCTTCCCCAATTCTAATTATGATAACAGCCAAAAGTATGGCACGGATGGCCTTTGCTGTGATCAAGGCATGCAAAGATCTGGTGTGGAGAATCTGTCACTCGCCCGTCTTGGGCCGTTTATTCATGAGCAACGCTTCGATGCGGCTCATTTGTTCTTCCATCTTCTTGTCAAGCATGGACTGCATGTTGAGTTGCTGCTGATCTGCTTGCTGTTTCAGCGTTTGCACCTGATGTGCTACTTGATTGTTGTGTGATGTTTGTTGATGTTTGAACTCGGTCATAGACCCTGTGAGCTGCTGCATGTTGCTGGTGAGTGACTGCACTTGTTGTTCCAACATCAGTACTCTTTGATCGGTATTGGCATCGACCTCCATTTCAGCGGCAGGTCTGGCATGTGCAAGTTGGTCTTGAACCGCTGACATGACCTTCTTGTGGAGGTTGGCCTCAATGGTGGCCAGTTGGTGTGCTGAGGGTGCGGTTTGCTTCACCTGTGCTTTATATGCTGAAGCCCAAGGGTCATTGTCAAGCCAAGGATCTCTTGTATTCGGAACTTCTTTGTTCTTGTGAGTGCTGGCTGTAGCAGTGAGGTGTCTCAAGGTCTTGGTAGATGCTACTGGTGCACCGACTGCGGACATCTGAGCAGGTTTCTGGACGGCATGTTCGTTGATGAGTACATCTCCATGCATCATGGTGAATACCCAGAACTTGGGGGGTTCCACTGCATGAGCAACCCAAACCAAACCTTGCTTATCTGCAGTGAGTCCCTGTGTGTGGGATGCCCGTGCACTCCATTCCCAAGTATCAATGACCTGCTGCAGCGACTTCTTGGTTGTGCCAAACGGCAGTGGTGCAATTCGGTACTGCTTGGTAGCTGAGCCATCGAGGTACGTCACTTCTGGCCTGTGCTGTCGGTGGACTGCGGGTGCTTGGTCAACATGTGCACGCAATCCAAATCTGTCCCCTGCTCTAGCTATGGTAGTTGGGATAGCAGTGGCTTGCCGAGCAACAACAGTGTCTGCAAAATTCTTCTTGGGAAGCCAAATGATACGGTGTGATGGGCTTGGGGCTCTGCCTGCTTGTGTGCGGGGTTCAAAGTACAAGCCTTCAACACTGTTGGATGTCATGAGCTGCGTGGCTTTGGGCAGTGGCAATCTCAGCACTACACTGAAGACTTCCGCTTGATCCGGTCGGACTTTCTGGTACTGCTTGTTCATGTACTGACGGTCCCACACATCTAAAATGTCTTGCTGGGGCAGGCTGGCAAAGTGTTCCATGGACAGCAGGGTTCGAACAGGCTTGCTGACGATAGGTTCCCATGCATGTGGGTACTGATCACGAAACAAAACTGCACGGATCACTTTGGTTTCAATCTGCTCGATGCCCGCAGGCTGCTGTGGAAGATTCCTCATCACTGACTGGCTGCCCAATTGCACCAAAGCCGCTGTGAGGATCATCGGCTCCTGTGTTTCGGGGCAAGTGGCTGGGAATCTAACGATTTGGTGCTGTTCAGGCAAGGCTTCATCTTGGAATTCCAAAATCAACAGTCCAACTCCCTCTTTGCTGAGAGGCGCTTGCAGATGAAGGAATGGTTTGGCATCAGCAATGTTGAGAACTACGACCCCTTGCTGTTTGGCTTGAATCTCGTTGATGCCTACTTGATGCAGCAACGTGCCATCCTGCTGTTGAAAGATACCTGGAGGGATCTGAACCTGCGATGCCATTGGCGTGATCCAGCGATCGGATGCTGCTTTCTTGGGTGCTTTGGTCTTCTTGGATCCAAGAGGCTTCCCGGTTTGAAGACGCTGGGCTATCTTCATCTGGAGTTCTTCAGCAAGGACAAGCTGCAGTGGTGGCTTGCAAGCAGAGGCCTTAGCTTTCAAGTCGGCCCAGGGTCTGGATGAGCCAAGAGTGGCTTTCAAACTTACGTGGCCAACATGTTTCACCAGCTGTTGAATGACCGTTGGGACTCTTTCTTCGGAGACTCCATGCTGAGTCAGCAACGCTGCGAGATCTTGCACATGTTGCTCCGCGGTCATTCCTCCAAGGTGCAATTGGGTGATTTTGGCGTTGGCAATGCCTTGGTTACAGATGTGTTGCCCAAACAGCGTCCTCCATTGAATGGCCTCTGCAACAGGCATTGGGCAGTGAAATTGTTCATCAATTGCCAGACTCAAAATCCATGCAATGGTCTGAAAACCGCAGTCAGCATGGAAAGCGGAATAAGACATTGTGGAATGAAAAACCACTTCAGGGCCACATGACTCCATCACCAGTGTCTGGATTGTAGCGAGATCACTTCGGGTGGTCGTAAGATGGATGACATCATCTTGCAAATCCAGGCAGAGAGGGATCCAATGGTGATTGTGCAGGCAGGCTGTGAAAATCTTGGTATGTGCATCGGATGCATTGGCTTCTACCTGGGAAAACATCCATTCAGCAAGATGTGTGGAGTCCATTGGTGTACCTGACAATTGTATGGGTTCCGTGGTACTGGCAAAATCTTGGTGCTGAAGCATCTTTAAGTAGAACTGCATCTCATCGAAGGCTACCCAACCGCGTTGTCGCCATAAGGCTGCTTCCCGTGACATCCCTTCGAGAATTGGTGGGGAGTGGTTGCGGATGCATGGGCACTTCTCAGGTTGGAAGTGTTGTCCGTCTGCCAAGACAAGAATCTGGCCTGGGACGGGGAGGTGATACACGGAGACATCTGTACCAACTGCTGACAAAACTTTGGTTGGCGGTGGCAGGTCATGCAGCTTGGCCTCTGCTTGTGCAACTTGGCCCACTGTGGCGGATGCCAGGATCCTGACAGGATAGAGCTCTTGACCATGATGTGCGATCCAGATCTCGATGTGGTCGGCGGATGTTTCTGCTGCTACAACTTCAGCGGGGCAAGACAGCAGGCTGGTCGATGGTTGAGGCTCATCAGGTTGTATGGGATTCTCATACCTCAATTTCTTTTGCACTGGTCCCTCTTCATTTGGGGATGCAAATGAATCATGGAATTGACGCTTGTGGGTGGCAAAGGTTTGCATTCCCCCTTCCAAAGTGTATGGTTGTAAAGCATGTTCATACTCCAATTGGGCATGTTGTTGCAAGCAATGCTCATCTTGACCGGCCTCATCTGCAGTACAGCTGTTCAATGTGGATCCATGGTCGCAAAGCTTGAGTTGATCTTCAGGGATGGTTTCCACAGCCTGAGCAGGTGAGAGCGTCGGTGGAGCTGGTGGTTTCTTCCATGGGTCGTGCAGTTGCAATGGATCAGGTCCGTCAATGGCCGCAGGATTCGCACTGGAAAGTGTGGCCACCTCATGTGCTGAATCTCCTCTGGTGTGGTGGTCATGATTATGCAAGTTGTAGAAAGTGACAATTGCCCCATTAGGATGATAAACATGTCCTATGCATCTTGGCATGTCTGCAATGCTGGTGTTGGAAGACGTGGTCTGAGTTGCAGACTTGGAGGATGACTCACAATGGGCGGGGTCCCCACACCCTAAACGTGGAAGGGACATTGCATCGGGTAGGGCGGGTGTGGCAAGAGCTGCATGATTCGGAGCAAGTGCGACCTGTGGTCCATCATCTTCTCCTGTCGGTTCACTCACCTGGTGTGAGGGCATGTGGGTTCGATGGTTCTCCTGATTTGCATTATTCTGCCCACTTATGCTGGCTGGTCTGGCATTGTGGTTGTCTTGATTGCAATTTGGAGATGTTGCAAACCGGGAGGGGTCCCCACACCCTAAGCGTGGAAGGGACGTTGCATCAGGTAGGGCGGGGATGACATTGTGCGTGATACTGAGTGGGTGACAATCATGAGCAATGTCTTTGTCATGTGCTGACCTGCCTTCTGGGTAGAAAGTCTGTGGTGTTGTTTGGCCTGGATCCTGCTCAGCTTTCATCATACTGATGGCCTTGTTCGCTGGATGGCGGTTTGCCTGATGATCCTGCAGGGGTTGTGGCCAACACTGGGAGGGGTCCCCACACCCTAAGCGTGGAAGGGACATTGCATCGGGTGAGGTGGGGTACACTGTGGTCTCAGTACTCGACGTCATGCCGGCAAGTGCCGTGGCTGCATCATGAACTGGTACACTCACCGGTCGTGAGGGCATCGATGGCAAAGGACTTGGGAAGCGCTCATTCCGGTCAGGCTTGAGCGTATGCAGGTGGTCATCTCGCTTGCCTGGTTGATTCGAGGAACACTGGGAGGGGTCCCCACACCCTAAGCGTGGAAGGGACATNTCGCTTGCCTGGTTGATTCGAGGAACACTGGGAGGGGTCCCCACACCCTAAGCGTGGAAGGGACATTGCATCGGGTGAGGTGGGGCACACAGTGGTCTCTGTACTCGACGTCATGCTGGCAAATGCTGTGGCTGCATCATGAACTGGTACACTCACCGGTCGTGAGGGCTTCAATGGCAAAGGATTTGGGAAGCGCTCATCCCGGTCAGGCTTGAGCGTATGCAGGTGGTCATCTCGCTTGCCTGGTTGATTCGAGGAACACTGGGAGGGGTCCCCACACCCTAAGCGTGGAAGGGACATNTCGCTTGCCTGGTTGATTCGAGGAACACTGGGAGGGGTCCCCACACCCTAAGCGTGGAAGGGACATTGCATCGGGTGAGGTGGGGCACACAGTGGTCTCAGTACTCGACGTCATGCTGACAAATGCCGTGGCTGCATCATGAACTGGTACACTCACCGGTCGTGAGGGCATCAATGGCAAAGGACTTGGGAAGTGCTCATCCCGGTCAGGCTTGAACGTATGCAGGTGGTCATCTCGCTTGCCTGGTTGATTCGAGTAACACTGGGAGGGGTCCCCACACCCTAAGCGTGGAAGGGACATTGCATCAGGTAGGGCGGGTATGGCAACAGCAACACCTTCGGCTGACTTCATGGCTGCATGATCATGAGTGACATCTCTGGTCGACCTTAGCTCAGAATAAGACTGCTGATCAAAAGGCATGCTGCCCTTGGTGAAATCAGGTGAGTCACTGGCGAATGGACGGATGCTTCGGATGTTTTGGTTGCCTGACACAGGAATCAATTCTACTTGATCGGATGCTGACATGCTGGTCCGAATGGGGGCACATGCACTGGCTGCATTCACCGGAGCAGAAGCTGTCGAATCAGCGGTCACCTGAGCAGTCCTGAGTGGGGCAGTTGATACCTCAAGTGCACCAGGCAACGCATGTGTCAAGTCACTTGTCAGATCTGTGTTTGCTCGACCCTGCTGCAAATTGATTGGTGTGTTTGTTTCAGCTTGAGCTTGAACAACCTGTGGCAACTCTGGAGTATCATGAGTCTGTGCATTGACGTGTTCCTGAATGGTTGGTGACTCATCGACTGGTGTGTCCAACTTGCGCAGTTCATGTTCGAATGCCTGTACAAATCGTGTGCGCTGCATGTGTGGCCAAGTGGCATCTCTTGCTTCCAGCAGTTCCTGGCACATGCGGGCGATGACATGTCTTGGCACGTTGGCTTGGATGGGAAACCCTGCTTTGGCAATCTGGAAAAGAATGTTGGAAAACACCCATGCCCCTTGGAGAGGAGAAGCCAATTGTCCTACTCCTGCCAGTTCAAGTTTCAATGGAAACAACCCTCGTGGAGAGACATATCTGGGATCAAGACCATTAAAAATGGCTACTTCTTGCGGGTGCAAGTGTCTCATTCCATGCCACCAATTGTCCCCTGATTTCACCATGGTACCAAGGGGCACAAGGACTCCATACAGTCCTTTCTGGTGGATGCGGTCAAAACTGAATCCACGGTCTCTGCATCCGCACAAACATGGGCCTAACTGTGATCCAAACGAATGAGTGGCAGTCGGCATTGGCTTGTTGGAGTTCAGTACACTGGCTGCAATCCCATTGGGCTGGACATGAAATTGACGAAGTTCATATCTGTCCAAGTCAAGTTGTTCCTGCTCGTCAGGTGGCAAATGTGGCTGCAATTGCATGAGGTTCATGACTGCAGGGCAAAACGAATGCTGAGGCATGTTGGGAATGCCTTGGATGCCTAAACTCGGGTGGGACAAGCATGCCCACCATCTCGTACGAAATGAAGGCCATGTTGGGTGAAGATGAAGAAGCGTCTGGTGCAAACGAAAACCTGTGCACTTGACAAATTCCTGGATTTGTTTTTGTGCCCATTCCGATTCCATGGCCTCTTTCGTGCACTCCAAAGTGATCACAGGAGCCCTAAGGTGATATCCCATCTTCAAAATGGCCGGCAATGACTTGCTTCTCGGATCCTGACCCTGCCGTTGATCACCAAGAACACTGAATGGTTGATATGAGACACCCCCTGTCAAAGGTTGAGGGATACCATTGGTCAAATCAGAAACAGTTTTAACCACCATGGGGTCCCCAATGTCTCCATGAACAACTGGTTTGTCAGTGTTTGCACGCAACCAGGCACAAAACTTGTCGTTGTGATCAATGTACACTGAAGTGGAAGCATTGCAAAAGGGCATTGCAGTGCTAACTGCTCCAATTCCCGCACATGCCTCAATGACCTGATCAAACTGTGTCATGTCAATCCCTTCATGCTGCAAAACCTGAGTACCTGGATTCATCATCAACCAGGGATGTCTTCCTCCTTTCTGAAAAGTGGCTCCAAGCAATGAGAAAGTCGCACGTCCAGGTACCAAAGGAGCATTGGTCACAAAAGTTTGTCCATAAACTGCAGATCTGCATACGTGATGATCCGGGCAACGTATGAGAATCTCTGCTAGGATGTCCACATGTTCGGATTCCTTGACCTCACTGAACCGTTTTTCCAAAGTCAGTTGATTACCTTCCATGGCTAGAACGAGTGTCGAGTCCCTGGCTCTACTTAGCTAGCACCGATCCACCAGCTGGTAGGTGACAGAGCCCAGATCTACTAAAGATAGTCATACAGTCATACAACTATAGATACATCTACATCTACATGTTCCTTTGCTTCTCTCTCTCTCTATGCATAAATTCTGGCTGAACTACAGTAAGTCACCAGCACAAAGTTCCTTGAGGCCGCATACATCCAAGACCGGCGGTTATGAACCCATCCAGACCCAACTCAAATGCCTGGGGCCAACCCTTTCGGGAATGATTCCCCGCAGTCTAACCATCATTCGAGTGACGGAAAATAGGGATGTCATTGATGTCATTGCAATATCGAATATTAGAAGATATCATAATTATAAGTATTCTCTTAGTTGCTTGGATTCCACTATATCCCATCAAATGTCCTATATCCCTGTTGAATAAGCACCCATATCACCATTCGACTCGCCTCTCCCGCAGTTTCTCCATCCTCAGGATGGTTCCGAGGCTCAGGAGTTTGGAAAAGACAGCAGGGGCAGCAAAATGGGGTGACCATGTTTTAACAGCTGGGTTTGTCTGAAAATTTAGGGGGAAAAAATAAATTCCAATGGATTATCATCATGTTCTATTCAGTTTCCCTATTAAAATGGGCATTACATGGGTACGCCCTATTTTCAGACAAACCCATGTTTTACGCACCAAAACAAATGTGGGACATCATGTGGGATATAACATGTTCAATATAGTGTTTTCACCATATTTTGAACATGTTTTGTCGGATAGGATTTCATGTGGGATATCATGGGGACATAACCTGAAGTGGTATTGATGGGAGAATAATGGATCATCAGAAATTCATCTGCAAGACCCGATCGCAACATGCCACCAACATCAACATATGCTGGAACATGCAATTGTGGTATTACACTGAAACAAAATTGGTAGCTGATTCTTAGAACTGTTGTGAACTGTGCATAATTTCAAGAAACAAGTGGGTGTGTCTGAAAATGGGGTATACCACCAATTATGGCTATTGAATAGGGATAGTGATCATTAATCAGCGGATTAGGGATACATTTTGAGAAACAGTTTGGGACTTCAAAAAGTATGTTTCTGATATCCAGCTGTTGCTGCTGCTGCTGCTTGAGTTGGTGCTGCGCTGGCGCTGGTCCACTACCAACAACCACATCATATCTGATTGCATGCGGTCTACAATGTTAAGAGACACTTCTATAGAGAAACATGAAGATCTACGTTATAGAATATATAATATTGTCATATTCTTGGTTCCAAGTCATCCGATTGAATACTCATTATAGTAATATCCCACAAAGTCTGATTTCATATGGTTGAAAAATGCTGAATACCCAGATTCAAATGTTTCCCAGCCATAGTCTCCGGTGCCCAGTCTTCCCTTTAGGTCCAGACATCGGGGCGATGCCCTGCGCTTGGTCGACCTAAAGCAGCATTGCTGCAATGTTGGGGACGGGCCCGGCATAAATTGGATGATATTCACCCATCCAACTGGGATATACTGGATATATTCAGTTGCAATGTGGGGCCCCCAAGCGGTTTACAGTGGATATATGTCATAATTCGAAGGAATTGTTGCAAATCCCCGTACCTTCTCAATGGCATGTGCCCATCTCAATGGGATTTGGGGAAATCAACACAATCAGCACAGCAGCCTTTTTCCCACACCGCGTCCCCCCTTGTGCGATGAAAGGCTCTGAAAGTTGGTTGCTATGATGAGAGTCCCATGTAAAAGCAGTCAATTGGGATTTATTGGGGTCCATTTTCTTTTAGAGGATGAAATCTAAGTTTTGGAGAATGAAACCGAAGTTTTACAGCAAGTATGTTCACTATATATGTTGTTTTGTTCTGAGATGTTCAGAGTGTCTTTTGTTCTGAGAATCCGAGAATCAAATCTAGCTGTGCCTTTGTGTCCTATACTTCGTAAGACAACAACCAAGACATTTGGGAATCTAACTCCTGGGCCAGCGTGATGTGTCCTGAGTCGTGTCCTGAGTCGCGCATCGCGCATTGCCTGCCCGACCCATGGAGTGACCCAAAAAACAGTCATTTGAACTCATCTTTGAAGAGCAACCTACCCAGTGGATTTCCCNTCGCGCATCGCGCATTGCCTGCCCGACCCATGGAGTGACCCAAAAAACAGTCATTTGAACTCATCTTTGAAGAGCAACCTACCCAGTGGATTTCCCCCTATTTGGGTTCCTTCCCAAAGTTGTGTTCCTTCCCAAGCACGTCAACCGGAAAAAAAACACGAAATCCCGGAGATGGATACATGCTCCGGAGAAGAGCACTTGACACCGTTCTATGCAAATACCACGAAAACATAGCTGGTGCCCTTCTCAGTGGTACNAGTGCAAAATGCACAGACTTGCTACTTTTGGCCAGTAGGCACCTCTACAGGCCCACAAACTGTAATGGTGGGTCAAAGCACCCTAGTCACCCTTTGCCCCTGACAACATGTCCACCCTGAACCCTTCATGGATTGGTGGTGCTG
>BGPT01002338.1:24474-43318 GCA_003297045.1 Symbiodinium sp. clade C Y103 | reverse complement strand
ACGGGTCTCATGATCCCTAAGTTCAATGATCCTCCTAGGCACGTTCTTCATCAGCTAGGATGGGGTACAGGCCAATCAGATAAGTCTGCAGCTGCAACAAGGTCGAAGCTGGAGGCCGCACCAGTGTCAAAGGTCGAAGAAAGACAGGCACCGAAAAAGCTAAGGAAAAACAGCTACAGGACATCAAACCACATCAAATCACATCAAATCACATCAAACCACAAATCCACCGAACACCCCTGAGAAGGACACTTGATCTGAGACAGTACGCAAACGAGCTAGAAACATCATCCAGCCCTTCGAATAATGACATATATATATATATATGAATATATATATATATAATTATATATATACATCCACTATTTTAATATCCTGTGGGGGCCCCACATTGCAACCTAAATTGACATGATCATTCCACATCGTGATGGAAACACAATCTGGGTATGGGTCAGTATCTAAGGACGACCCCATTTTGGGGGTCATCAAAAGAAACTTGACCCATGCCCAATCTACTTTCAGTAGACCTGGATGAATGACAGAATCGTTCACCAACCAGAAATAATCTATAGTATAGGCTCCAAAGTGCTGGTATACTTTACATTTGGGCCATTTTCAGGGGGGTAATCCTTGGCAGATATTCCACACATGGAGCGTCTGGGTAAAATCACCTGAAATATACTACCGATATGGACAAGTTCAACATATTCACTGCAAGCGGAAACAACCCTTATCCTCCACGTATGCTATATTCGACGTTCAAGACTGGGCCATTTGTCCGGAACATGGATAAGTTAGAACTATTCCCTCAACATCCCTGGACCCATTCCTGTGTGTAAATATACAGTTATGTATGTATAGATTCTCCAAGCTGAAATGGAAGGCTACCTCATTCCTGAGCTGGTTCGCCTTAGACTCCCCAGTCGCGTGGGGATTTCCGCGACAAAGGGACGCGCTCAGCCGCGGACATAAAGCTCGCTGAAAAAGACCAGGGCGGCTTCAAAGCCAGGGCCCACCTTGTGGCGCCAGGGGTAGGAACTCACCATGGTTATCTTCATACTATAGTTACCCTCTGGTGAACTAACATAGCTATTGAAAATGGCCATAGAAATAGTGGATTTTCGCATTCAAAATAAGGTGATTTTCCATAGTTATGTTAGTTTACCAGAGGGTATTGAATGTTATGGATATAACCCACGGGGATTTATGGAGGTTATTTCCATAATTGATATATACCCCATAGTCATTAACCAATATAACTTGTAACTATGGGATTTAAACCTCCATCAGTTGGGATATGGAACCCCTACAACGTTTGGTCAGATATAACCCACACAAATTGGTGGAACTGCACCCCCAAGCAACAGTCCGAACTATTTAAACCACATCTGGGGATAACATCAATAAACAAGCGTGTTAATCAAAACAAGGTGATGATTAACTACATAGCTAAGATGCTCAAGAACTAGGCCAACTAGGACGTATGGTAGATATAGGGGGCATCATGGCTAAAATCTATCCTGACCTGCTGGTAATCTGACATAGCTATGTAAAACCATATTTTTTTTATATGCAAATCATCGAACTAAATGGGCCTTTTTCTGCTATCATGAATTACCAGACGGTATGTATTATGTATGTGTTGTCATGAATTGTCTTAGCTTATCTGATTCATCGCTGTTTAACAGACTTGTAATTATTGTTCTATCTACCCCAATCCAAGCCAAGCAAAGCTAGATAAAGCTAGTATATCCACTATGCACTGTGTATCCTAAACACCCATCCACGTTCACCTCACTCTTTGCAGTGACTTACCCATGTCGTTTGGATAAGCACACGTCCATTGCAGCATGCAGTACTGTGGGATGGTTGCGAAATCCTGCAGCAGTTGGTAGATGGTAACCATCCCATTCTAATCCCATGATTTACATTAATTTACAACGTTTCACAGCTACCAAAAGTTCGCAACTGGTGCAGGATTTTGTCCATCCATCACTATGTTTCTTTGGAGTAACCATTCCCATACAGTAGCACAAGACTTCACAATATCTCAAGAGTTCCATCCAGGCTTGTCCCTTCCCCAATGAGGCTCAGGCCTCTTGAGCAACCTGGCAGCCCATGATGACCCCTTGGACCGGCTAGTTTCGTCGGCAAAAGAGCACCTGGATGGCAGCTTTTAAGTAAGTAATAGCTGGCTCATGGATGTTGATTCTCCCAAACATATCCATCAACACTCAGTCCGTAGATGTGGTGCTCTGTTTAAAAAATGTGTTCTTTTAGCTCCCCACAAAAAATGCAACGAGTCTAGCCGCGGAGCAAACAAAAACACCACGAATCCACCCTTTATCCCAGCTTCCCAGGTCCCCATCCGATTTGCAGATGATACGTCCATTGAAATACCCATTTTGTTTGGTGATTTCCAAACTAGTAGCATCAACTAGGCCATCTTTGGTGAAACCGAAATTCCCTATGGACTAGCCATGTTTGGTGAAAGGCTATTCCACAAGAATGCTTCAAGTTTGGTCTCTTGACTGCACACAGACTTCAAATTGCCGCACTTCAGCGCCGTAAACTTTGAGAATTTCAGGGCCGCATGCTCTGGAAGGCTGCGGCACTTCCTCTGGAATCCTTGCTAAGAATCTTGTCTTGATCGAAGTTGACCAGGCCAAGAATGTTGTCTTGATCGAAGTTGACAAGCAGCTCCTCGGGGGCCTGAAGATGTGTTTTATTCTTGGCCACGGAGCAGTGCCAGTTACCTCGTGGTCCCAGTCGCTTGGTAGATCAGGTGCTCAGCATGAGACGTGAAACTGTTCCACAGATAGGGGATGAATCCCCCGTTTTAATTTTGGTGGTTAAACCCCCATGTCTTTTTGAGTTTGGGTTGGTACAGAAATGTTGATCCCATATTTGCTAGCTTAAAATCCCAGGTTTGTCTGAAAATTAGGTCAAATCCAGTGATTAAACGTGCTATTTCCCATTTCAGTAGCCATTTTGGGGCTATTCTTCGCCCGCCTTTCATCCAAAAATCCCTATGGCTTACATCACCCGGGGATCGTCCCAGTCAGAAGCCTTGTACCCCCAGCATCTGTGGCTTAAATTTCAGCTCATCAACACATCTAGTCTTAGAACCTGCCAAAAATCAGACATTTTAGCTGGGTAAAGTAGACATATAGTCTGATTTATGGCAACAATCACCATTTAAATACGCTTAGATGGCGTATGGGTAATATACCATTGAAATGGGATTTGCTATGGCCAATCCCATTTGTATGGCCTATGATCCACATCTATGGCTGATCATTAAGCCATTCCTATCCTTCTCCACATTCTACCCGGTACAGCACCTAAAATTGCTGGTCAATATCACCTGTTGGGGGTATTGGCCAATGTGAGCAGCTTTACTCAGGATCAGCTTATGTCATGGAGATTGGCTATATCTATATTAGATAACCCCACGGTTGATGGGAAACGCAACTGTTCTTCGCATCATCCTGTGATTTTGCTGGGTTTCTTGCGGTTCCCGCAATGGCGCCATTGGTGATCCCTAGAAAACTAGGTCCTATTTCATATTTTACAAATTGGCATTGTGGGCACCACCCAAGCGGCAAATCAACTCTTTATCCCATGGTCAAACCGCGAGCACAAATTTCTTCCCAAATTCTCCCGTCGACTACCAAATACGACCACCCAAAATCCAGATGTGTAACTTAGTAACCATTAAAACTCATTAAAATCTACTACACTACTATCAGAAACAACCATTATTTATACCCTCTGGTAATGTAACATTGCTATTGGAAATGGCCATTGATAGTTGATTTTCCCGTTAAAAACGGTGATTTTGCATGGTTATGTTAGTTTACCAGAGGGTAAACACATCTTAAAACAGGTGTGGAGGAGTGGCACCTGAAATCTCACGGCCCTCACCTGGCCGAAACCACCCAGGGGAATCTCGCACCTCTTCGACCGCCTCTTCCCAGGTGGGCGCCATGGAGCAACAGGACACGAAGTCGCCTTGGACCTGGGGTGTCGTTGATCCGAATGGGGGTTTCCATATATCTCCGGGATCCCCAATAGCTGGTTGGTTTATAATGGAAAATACGCATATATGTGGATATCAAGCTAATTTTGATATAATATTATATATACATGTGTGTATAGATGATGTGTATATTTCACAGTGCCTTTTATGTATGAACTATGAATTCCATTGAATTCCACATAGTTGTGGTAGTTGTGGGAGATCATCAACCAGGCTACATTAACAGTCTGCTGAGGGAATTTCAGTCACAAGAATGGAGGAAAATTCGCCACAAATATCAACAAGGACCTACGAACACACGGGGGCTATCAACATCTATCAACACCAAAAGAAATGGATTTGATATGTCACCATTAGGGATTCAACATTTGAAGGGCCAAATCACCTTGCGGCATGGACCAGTCTTCTGGAAGAAAGCCATCTAGCTCATCCCAGGGACGTCCAGTGTGTTGTACCCGACGTCTGGGCTGCAAATGAACATTCCAAACCTGAAACCACTGCCAAATGATGTTTCCCCTCAGGCCGATTCTTCGTTGTCCGGTTAGATAGTCATCCCTGGGTAAGTTTCGGTTGTCTGCGTTCGCAGATACACCAAATCACTGGGATGATCCTGTAAATCATCATGACTGGTTAGTAAGCGCGCAAAATCACAATTTTTATTTTTTACCACTCCGGGCGTGCTGGAATCATCTAAGTAGTAATCTCTATAGTAATAATCTAGAATCTAAAATCATACTTATAAAATCATATATATCTTAATTTCAGCCACCTGAATCATATAATACTGAAACCAAAGTATTCTAACCATCAACCCCAAGTCTCTTCCGCCTTGCCCGACACCTCTGCATCCAACCAGTCCCCAACCAGTCCCCAACCAGTCCCCAGCGACGTCTTCCCCACCTCCGTCGCGGCCCGACACGCCACAGCGCCGCGCGCCCGATGTCTCCAGGTGCTTTGCCTGGAGCGACAAAAATTGCAGTTCAGGGCCAAAGAGGCGCAGATTTTATGGTCATTGGATTGGGTTAAGGGAAAATTTACAGGACACCATGGTTTTTCCTATGAAAGATAGGGGTTTCCTGTAAATTTTCCCTTAACCCAATCCAATGAAATGGAGATTTTATGCAGATTTTATGGATATTTTATGGATATTTTAAGAACATGCCAAGAATCATCAAAAATCACCTGGTGATTCTAATCTGTGTCAAATATCTATCATCTTGAGATATCCATAAATAATCATAAATATCTCTTATCCATGCCAAGTCTGTAACATCCAATCACGTCTCGTCTCGCTCAGCTGAGGACTGAAGAGGTGCCATTCAGTGGTCTTCATAGTAAAGGGCCGATGCATGAAATAAAAAAGTGGCTTAGGAAATTCTTCGTAACCCATGGTTGGGTGGTTGGGTTGCCGGGTTATTTGTATTTCCATGATCGTTGGCTTCGAAACCACAATTTGGCATCAGTTTGTTGGTATTATCTTGCTGCTGAATGATACAAACAGTTGGAATTCTAGCGGGTCTGTCTCAGCTTTGACAACCTCAAGATCCCATGGTTTATCAACTATATGAATCATATGTCGTATCAAAAAACAATGTGCAATAATGTGCATATTCACGTTTTTTAACCATCACAACATTGGACTTTCACCAAAACATACCACCCCGACTCTAGTGGTTCGTCCAAGTGGGATTGCCGGTCCTTTCCAAACAAGAAGTAACAAGACATGCAAACATGAAAAAAAACACATATACTCTTTGCGCCAAAAGTGTCTTCCACCTGAATTTCAAGAGTCTCCCCCAGGATGCCTGCACCGAAAAGGAACATTATTAATTTAAATTAATAGTGTGATATATACTGTGTTACTTTTGGGTGTGATATTTGGGGTGTGATATTTTGCGTCACAGGGAAGGGATCCACTTGAACCCATTCCCGGCCTCCATCTAAGCGCTGCGGGCACCGCAAGGAGGCTGGCCACTGCCGACAAGCTCACCTGACAATGCCATGGATTCGACTAAAACCCTGAGTTCTTTATTCCATTGGATTGGGTTAAGGGAAAATTTACAGGAAACCATGGATTTTCCTATGAAATATAGGGGTTTCCTGCAAATTTTCCCTTAACCCAATCCAATGATTATTCCAATTCGATGTGACACGATGTGACCAACAATATATGTTGACTGAATGTTGACCCCCAAATCGGAGTAAATCGGAGTAAATCGGGGTTGCTAATAGTTGGCAAAACATCTGCTTAAATCCCTTTCTATAGCACTTTGTGAGGAAAGACTTCCTGGGCTGAAAAAGGTACTCTCAGTTGGGTTTGGCCCCAGCAGTTCATTGATGAACCTCGTCCAAAATGACCAAATCTATGTTGCGATCTTCACAGGTCGCGGGCTTGAAGCTGCTGTAGCTGGTGATCCACTACTTGCACATTTCGCGCTTCCAGTGAGATATCAAGCTGACAGGCGCCACAAACAAGTTCAGGCCGTGCCCTCGCGAAGAGCGAATGCAAGCAGCTGTCAGCGTGGTGCACATTTTGCCCCCACCCATTTGGTCAGCCAAGATTCCATCTGTACCCTGGGCCGGCGAAGAAGCCACTTCATTTTTCCTCCACGTGGTGGTGGATATATCCCATACTTCGAGGGTAAGAGAATCCCATACCCCCCCTTTGTGGAGATCATCTCACCCACAACAGGTTGAAGCAACCTCGCCTTGCCCGTCTGACCAGGCACAGCGGTGGCCGCCGCATTCGGTGCCCACCTGACTGCTGTGGCAACACCTGGTGAACCAGCGGCCTTTTTTGTTGCCCCTGAAAATTGGATGGCGCAACGGTACATAAACATGAGCAATGAGCAATTTTGTGGGTTGATTGGTTGTGTTTTTGAGCCAACCATATATTGTTCCAGTGGATTGGGATGAAAACATCATCCTGAAGTGGTAGTTGAATAGTCGTGAATCCCTAGATGAAACTTAGGAATCGTATTAGGTGGGTACCTCAGGGTACCTCAAAGTCGGGGTGCCAATGCCAACAAACCCACAAAACACGGTCAATTTTAGGCACCTCGCAAAGATGAATCCTTCAGCTGGTGAATACAGATCCCAACTTATCGAAACAAACATAATTTATGAACCTACTCAACCAGGGTTTGCCCAATAAATTGGCAAATTTGGCCTTGAAAACAGCAAAATGCGCGCCAGAAAAAAACAAACTTGGCACCTGCGCAGCGTGGGCGCGAAGGTGGCCTGAAGAAGTTGAGGAAACATGAGGAAACAGTCATGACTTTTACCAGTAAACTGTAAACCAATTCGGAATCTACCACTATCGACAGGGAATACTATTGATTTTAGTGGAATAACCAGGCATGTTTGATTCATTTATGGGAAAATCTAGGGTTGACAGAATCGTATCTATCTATCCAACATTTTGAGTCTTCCGTCTTTGATTTTCCCGAGCAAACCAGTTCTGGGCAACTTTGTGGGCTTGTCCAGTTCCCGGAATCTGTTTCTGGATGTATATAGCGTATTCTACAAAGCGGTGCCGTTAAACTCAGAAGCATAGTGGACATACTGAACATCATCTGGAATTGGAATCGGGGACACTCTACTTTTATAGACAAACCCATAAGGTTACTCATCACTTACTAAATGGGGGGACCTCCAATGATTGTGCAAAATATGTTAGCTGGATGGTTATTTGAACTCTCCTCCGAAAACCACACTTCTTGTCAAAACATCATCTACACCAATGTCCATCGCCAGGTCAGATTTCCAAAGGGTCCGGGTCAAAAGAGTTTGCCCGTGACGCAAGTTCCCCAAGTATGCCCCGGTTTTACGTGTTGATACTGATGTGTCTTGTCCTCATTATGTTTGTTTTGCTGTTCAACCAGGACATAGCTAAACAATGCTAAACGAAAAAGAATATGGGCAAACACGGGTAGTACAAAGCTCAACTTAGAACAACAAGTTCCGAGAAATTCCGATACCATGTCGTGTCCAGAAACATGTGCGTGCACTTTTGGGAACTTCCCAGCACCTGTCACTATGTCGCACCCTGCGCGGTCAACTTTGGGTAGATCCACTACCAATGGAACTACCAAGAGCAGCTTGGTGTTCATGCACATCACGGGAGAAAAGGTGAACCTGGACCTAGACCCTCAGGTGCGTTGGTGTTAGCCGTTTGCACCAGCTGTCTCCAAATGTGAGTATTTCTACATTACATGTAGACATACACATCAAAATACAGATAGATACAGTAGATAGATAGAAAGATAGATAGATAGATCGATAGATCGATAGATCGATAGATAGATCGATAGATAGATAGATGGATCGGTAGATCGGTAGATCGATAGATGTATAGATAGATAGATGAATAATTAGAGGGGTAGATGGATGGATGGATGGATGGATGGATGGGTGGGTGGGTGGGTGGCTGGCTGGATGGATGGATGGATGGATGGATGGATGGATGGATGGATAGTTATGGTATATCATTAAATAGATATAGATAGATATAGATGGATATTGATAGATATAGAAATATATATATATAGATAGATATAGACATAGAGATGATTAAAGATAGATA
Organism: Symbiodinium sp. clade C Y103; assembly: GCA_003297045.1. Lineage (NCBI taxonomy): Eukaryota > Dinophyceae > Suessiales > Symbiodiniaceae > Cladocopium > Cladocopium sp. clade C. The sequence goes on along the minus strand of BGPT01002338.1, from coordinate 34,691 downwards.
TAGAAATATGTAGATAGATAGAGATAGACATAGATAGATATAGATAGATCTAGATAAACATAGATAGAACTATAGAAATGGATAGATACATATGGATATAGAAAAGTATAGATAGACACATACAGATAGATCTAGAACTCTTAGAGCCTAGATAAATATTGATAGCTAGAGATAGATATACTGTAGATATACATAGACGATATCGATAGATACAGACCAACAGATCAGCAAATAGATCAATGGATGGACGGATAAATAGATGGATCACAATATACATACATATATATATATATGATATATGTAGATCATCAATGATCATTATATAGATAGGTCTATCGCTTTGCAGGTCAGGCTATACACGTGGTATTTCCTGAGAGTTCAATCCATTATTTCTGATGTCACAAACTGCGAAACTGCTGCTGCAAGCGGTTTTGCGCGGCTGGAACTTGCTGGAGTGTGCGGAGATCTATGAGTTCAATTTTGATTCACCATCAGAATCAGAACTGTCATCATGGAGCTCTTTCACCTCAGACATTGTCTTCCACTCCCTCAAATCTTGCAATTGCCTAAGAGTATCCTTGGTGATAAATTTATGGCTAAACACCGGCTTTTTCTTTATGCGCTTTCCCATCCTTATTTTCTTTTGCACCTCCTTGGGGACTTTCCAGTCTCCGAACAATCCACTTTCAATGTGATCTTCAATCACTGTCACTGTCTCATAGATAGGTTCGCTTTCTTCTTCATACCCCTCAATTACGTTTGCTGAGGTGAATTTGTTACCTGAAAGCGCCATTGCAAATTGAACTTCATCAGGAGCAATGGGATCAGGCCGATGGTAGAAAGTAGCCTTGTACATAGTGCATTCACCTGACAACGGATCAATGTCAACATCCTGAATGGTTCTGTTGTCGGCACCCACATCCTCAACGTGTTCGACCACAGCCTTGATCACACCGGTCTAACAACACCTTGGCTTTCCAACTCGTTCTTCAACTTCTTTCCCAGCGATGTTTTCTGAACAGTGAACGTGAGGATAGCACTGATACCTTTCATTCCGACTATCTTCCACTGATGCGGCACAACCAGATTTTTACAACCACTGCGCTTGGCCACTGTCTTGTTGGCATACTTCACGAGCTGCTGAATGGCTGTTGGTTCCGGAAGCCAGAACTGGCGCAAGCACACCCTCATCTTGTTGACATTGGTAGATGGCACCATCATCATCATCATCTTTCTGATAGGGTTGTGACTGGGAAGATTGTTCATGGCTCTGGCCGGAAAACCCTGAGGACCACAAAACTTGCGCAAGCTGGTCCGCCAAAAAGGCAACATGGCAAAGCGCCCGTCTGCCTACAGCAATACTTTTGAAATCTTGGGCAGCAAACTGCAGACCAAACTGGTTTTGGTGAGATGTTTCTCTCCGCAGTGGCTCATGGATTGATTGTCCTGCAAGCTAAACATAATCTGATTCCCCCAAAATGCAGAAAAACATGAGATGATCAGAAAGCCAATCAACCTCCCTGGTGCTTTCCCATCCGTCTCATTGAGCGCGGCCTGCGTAGCAATTGCGCCAGCGAGTTCAATGGACATGTTGTCAAGTAGTTGTTGCTAGGCCATAAATTTGCACGCATGTATATATATATATATATATGTAAATATATATATATTTGTATACATATATTGACGACAAACCATGGGCTAATCCTAGGTTTCAAGGATTCAAAAATAAATATTGACCTCATTTGTGTTGACCATGTTCTTCTGCATTGTTTCAATCCTTCAGAATGTTGATCAATGGGCCAAAAGCTGGATTCATTGCGCAGTTCCAGGGTGAAGGTCACCACCCTGGAACTGAGCTTTCACCACTGAAATGTGACATAATATGACCAAACCAATATACATAATATATCATAATATATCATATCATATCACCATTTCTACCACATTGTCAGATCTTTAGCCCCCCCAAATAATCCCACAATTCTTCACCCATGTTGCTGTGTGTTACAGACTGCAGATAGAAAACAATTTGCCGCTATGGGCCAGCTGCAGGCGACAAGGCTGACTGGTTGGAAGCAAACTGTGCAGCAGTCGCATGGAAGTCTCTCAATCTGGCCATGGCTTGGCCAAACACGATCAATGGATTGGTTAATGGGAAATTTTACAGGAAACCATGGATTTTCCCATCAAATATAGGGGTTTCCTGTAAATTTTCCCTTAAACCAATCCAGTGAAATCAACATTGTTGTGACTTGGAAAACTGTGGCTTTTTGCAGCAGCCACACGGTTCGCACTGTTGTTTTTCAAAGCCACAGGATGGATCCGGCCCGAAGATCTTGCGATCAGCTCATCGGCAAGAACATCAACATCAACCTCAAACTCAACGTCAAGCTGCAAAAAAAAACCATCCAGGTCCAAAATAAGACTATCACAGTTTGATAATAACAACAATCATATCAAACTATTATAAAGTAGTTGTTGTCGTCATCATCATCGGCGATTTGCCTAGCTCTACCCCCGTGGCCGGATGGCCGAAATCCCCCCCCAAAGCACGTCTCCCGTTTTCATCGGCGGACGGCCACATTCTTAGAGTTTTGTTGGTTGGCTTGTTGCCAAAACCCCAGAAGTCAGCCAAGAAAAGCTTCAAGTCGACCAAAAACAGTGTGCCCCTGATGAAGGTCCAAACATTGCTGGATGTTTGCAAACAGATACACAGCAGCACCCTGGTTTGGCCCTGACTTCCGAAGGGATGCAGAGACGTTTCTGTCTCCTTTCACCTTTCAAGCTATTCCCAAGTGTTCCCACTACCCCCTATGGTAATCCAACCTGACCTGCTGGAAAATCCCCAGTTTAACCATAGTGACTCTTCTCCTCAAAAGTGGAGATTTGCCAGTCAGCCGTGGTGGCTTACCAAAAGGTATCAATCAGATGTATTTCTGCCTTCAGTAGCCGGAGGCACTCTCCATCTTCACATCTTTGTCTTCACTACTGGAAGCACCTAAGGCTTGTCCGGCGTCCGCAGTCACCGTGACTTTCTTGTAGATGTTGATGTAGGCCTCGGTCTTCACTTTTGGATGGAGATGGGGTTGTTTCTTGGCATGAGCCTGAAACTTTGATTCCACGACTAGTGAGCTATTAGTGGTTGATTATGGTTCCTAAATGTGTTGGGAGTGTTATGTTGTCTGTTTGGGGTAGCACCATAATCACAATCACAGTTTACGGATTTCTGCGATCGTCCCCTGGAATCTAGATTGGAGCCATCTATATTGTATAATTAGTTGCTTTCAAGCACTGCGATTGTTGTTTGGCAATAGATTCCCCTCCGGCAATCCAACAAGGCCTTGACGACCTTGAACAAAATCCCTACTTGAAATCTTGTAGATACTTTCTTCAGTAAGTTTCCACCCCATTTCCCAATGGTACAAAAACATGACGCGAAAATGAAACATCATGAACATTCATGAACTATCCCCCAGTTGTAGATGGTATATGTGCATTTCCCAAGCCCAAGTTGATCATGAACATGAGGACGTCACACATTTGCTGCCCCCAAAATCTCCACCATCCAGGAATCCAGAAGGCTTCCCTATATGTCCTCTACCGACATCACCTTAATATGGAGATGAACGATACCTTGAGCGCCAAAAAGTGATACTGGATTCTTCAATGCCCCCACAATATGAGGGAAATGAGGAAACTTGAGAACCTGTATATACCAGTTATATAAAAGTCTGTAAGTTGCCCACTTATGGAATGATCGCCCCATTTATAACCGCAAAAATCACTGGTAAATGGCTATAACTACATGTTCCTATCCCAAGGCTTTGACCCGGTAAACTCCAAGAAACAATCTGAGTGTCAGCCTTGCCGCCGCACAGGTCAGTACTCATACCTGGCACGACGCGATGGAAACGCCAAAGACATTCCGCCAAAAGATTCCACCGGGAACAATATCTTGGAATTGCTGGGTGGATTTTGAACCACACTCAAATGCTAGTATATAATGTAAAGTATATAATTTCAGTTGGCTAGTATACACAAACTCAAGAATGGCTGTGATCTGCGGGCTGTTTGGGATTACAATACCATTTCTTAGCCGTTCAGGCTTTTTAAAGAAGTCGTGTGGGTACTTGCACATCAGCTTGAGCCAACGCCGTGTTTCTTGTTGGCACTAACACCTACAGGCATCAATCAATACCCATCTTCTTTGAATGAAAATACCGCCACATCATCAATTCATCCCAAACTCCTCTTGGTTTATCATTCCAGCTGTTTCGTTTCTCTCATGGTTTGCGTTGGTTCCTCATCAAGTTGGTTCCTCACTATGGTTGGTTATATCCCCATGAGATCTCTTCAAAATGTTTGCTTAATTCTTAATTATGTCCAGGCTTCCCCAGCTATTATCTAGAAAACAGCCATCCCCCCAAAAGATAGCTTTTGGATTAAACATCATGTCATTAAAGCATCATTTTTCGTTGTTGAAGACCCACATATATTTCACAAACTTAATCAAGATCCAGTTCTCAGATCCCAGTCACATCTGCACCCCTTCGCCTGTCATATCCTTCCAGCTGACAAAGCTCACATCATCGTCGTCAAAAAGCACCCACATGTCATCCTGGCCCGGCGATGGTGGGTTTTCAAGGACAGCGAACCGCACCATTTGGAGGTGTCCTAAAATGGAAGTACCCCAAATCAAATCATCCAAAATTAGGCCCCTTTAGTATTGAAACCATTTTTTTGTCCCCCATTTTTAGACACCCGCGTCTGGGTGAACTCTTCTGCTTTGGCATTTTGTTGCAAGCCTCATCTTCTCAACGCAATCCATCAAGCATTATGAATTCCATTTTCGGTATATTCTTGTGAATGCAAAACACTCATTGACTCATTGACCCCCATTGGCCATCAATCCAGAAAGCACACCACAATAATCTATTTCCCCTTGTTGCTGATATTGCCAACCACAAAGAAACCATGGCCCCAGTGAGACCAACAAACCATCACCGCCATCACCAGGTCCACCCTCGATGTGGTCCCATGGCAGCCTTCAGATCTTTGCCGTCTGCTTTCTTGTGGAGGGTCCAGCCCACATAGTGGCCTCCATCCGCCTCAATTTTTCCATCGATGATTCAACAGCCGTGTTTTTTTTTTTTGTGGAGAATCATGCGCAGTGACCATGGGGATCATGAACTGGCTATGATGGTATATACTATCATCTATATATATATATATTATATTATGTTCTTTAATACCCTGAACAGATGCAAAGGATTACACTTCACAAAGCTGAAATGTTGAAAAAATGGGAAACAATTTGCACTTAAAAACCGCCACTTCATGGTAAAATCGGCCAATGAGGCAGCTAATTTGCTCACTTTAATATTTTGAAAGTATGAAATCCCGGCCAATGCTCTGATCAAGTCAAAGGTTGTAAGCTGATATATACATACTGCATCACTGCACATACAGGATTTGCCTGGGTCATTTTGTTCAAACACATTCAAAAACTCTGTGTTTTCCGACATATATGCAACAACTGATGTATGGCCATAGGTTACCCGGTTACCCGTCTTCCATGTCTCTTCAACACTTCAACAGGCGATTCGGCAGGGTGAAAAGAACTCAATGATTATATACGCAACGAGTTGTAGTCTACAGACTTGAACCCTTGAATCCCTTGAGGACCACCCGGCCAGATCTGGTATGACTACCTCCATCCCCTCCAAAATAATCGCATCATGGAGTTTTACCCCCACTTTCTGACTGGTTATTGTGTAATGTCAGAACATGTTGAGTCCTGACCCTTGGATATCTTTGGTAATTAAAATTAATACATATGGGGGTTTCCTAAAATTGGGGTACCCAAAAATGGATGGTTTATAAGGGAAAACCCTACTAAAATGGATGATTTGGGGGTACCCCTATTTTAGGAAACCTCCATATCACCACTTTCCCTTGGTCAATATCTCCGGCCCCAGTCTCTGAGGCGCAAACGGTACGACCCTTGTGAGAAATGATGCCCACCAGTTGGTAGTAGCCTGACTCCGTAACATGGCCATATGGCCGGTAGCAAGTCAGCAAGTCTATAGAGATTTCATGGAAGATTTCATGGCAATTTCATGGGGAAACCAGCAATTCTTGACTTCGGCTTAGATTACTCTTAGAATTTGGGAGGCTAAGTCATCCCATTGCATCCACTATTAAACAACCAGGGTGTCAAAAGTGGTATGTACATACTGAGTAATTGATCGCAAACAAAAGTCGAATCCGTGCCTCTTGCTTTGTACAACTCCAATCTGTCGAACTCAAGCATGATTAAAAAACACATTGAATCACCATTTTGTTTTGCTTGAATATCTCCAGCCATATACATCTATATAAATATGTATACATGTATGATCATCTACGTGTACATCACACATAGAATACGCCCCTTAGTGATGTTTGGGATGAAAAAACCAGCTTGCCATGATCGTTGATCCCTAGGGCTCCCGAGAAGTTACGGTGCTTTCTAGTGACCAACTGAGCTAGGGATTTGGCAACAGCACCTTGTATAACCCAACGTATTCCCAATACAGTACCGTTAGTGCCGCGTACATCACCATATCACCATTGTGAACTATGAATAACTAGCCGGTATATTAAGCACTGTTAACTGTTAACCATTATCAGCCATTAACCATTCTGAAAATAATTCTTAATCATCGTCAACCAGTTTTTTTCTAGTTATCAAACCATTCTTAAACATTACAGTAGCAAACCATTGGTTAACCTATTCTATGCACCATTAACTAATAATTATCATCCACTTTTCACTATAGATAACTCTTATTAACCATTGGTTAGCCATTACATCACCATGTGTGCTGCTCAACCACCCCCTGGCATCCACCGCACAAACGCCCGAACTTTTCGACATGTCACCCGTGTCCAACTCTTCCACTCCGACGGCCGCCGCTTCGGCATCCTACGATTCGACGATTCCAAGGTGAAGGCCCCCCGGGCCCCGAAAAAAACACAGGGAAAGTGGTGATTTAACCAGGAAAACCATAGGAAAACCATAGGAAAACCCATAGGAAAATGCTGATTCAACCATCAAAGATATGGGGATTTGATGGGATAGCTGATCTATGATAGCTCAGTCGACTTATTACAATCTTATATATAACTTGGCTAACTAGGGTATATGGGATATGTCGGATAGCTAATGGAGTTGTAAACCTATCAACTTATAAGTGCAAAACCTCAGCTTGTAGTGATATAACATTCGGGATATAGTGGTATACTATACCAGGTACTTACGGTACTTATATAACCTATATAACATCTATTTTCACCCCAATATGTACAGCAATCACACATGGGTGGTAACAATATGTGTGACTATATTGTTGGGGATGATGCGATATATGTATATATAATTATACATATACATTTGGAGGTTTCCTAAAATAGGGGTACCCCCAAATCATCCATTTCTAGATCGGATTTTCCATTATAAACCATCCATTTTTGGGTACCCCCAGCCATTAGGAAACCCCCATATATGTACAAATTCTCAAACACAATGGGAATCCCCATTGACGTTTTCAAGGATCATCCCACCAAAGCAGCTCCGCTTTCGTGCATTTCTTTCCTACACAGCAGCTCCGCTGCTTGGCTTTCCCGTGCGGAACCAAAATAAGTACTTCCTGAAAAGCTACAGTAGCTCCCAAATGAGATACCTGTACCAAATACTTCCTGCGAAGACACTTGGATTCATAGGATTATACTAAAATTGATGAACATACTGTCCAACTGGTGGCTGAGCAACGGCGCATTTGAGGGAACAGTGGATCCCAGTGGATCCATCTCAATGGGAGGGTGTCCCCTCTGGTAATTCAACCTATGAAGAATTACCATTCTTCAGACAAATCATCTATAAATAAATCGGCCATCTATGACACCGCTATCTTAGGTATCTGGAGGGTTTGCTGATGATTGGGTTGATCCTCCACCCAAAGTGCCCACATCATCAGCAGGCGCCCGAACAAAGATCTCACCTCGGCGGGTTTCATCTCCACGTCATCGGTACTACCTGCCACGGAGAGATTTGCCAAACAATGCTAGCGATATAATTCCATACCCTATATACTGTAATTCATCCATGAATAATGGCTAGTTATTACAGTCATCGATGATAGTGACTGATGATGGATAATCATGGACAATGGATAGTAATCCTTCCCCTCATGCTAAACATGCCATCAAAACCCTGGTTTAGTCTTGGATCTATTATTAGTAATTTTTAAAGCCCATGTGAGGTGTATGTAATATTAGGGGGACAGATGTAATGGCTCCCAAAATTAGTCGATCCAATCCGAAACCAAGGGTTCTGGCGGGTGCTTTATAGATTTAACTAGTAGAGGGAAGGCATTCACTGGAAAAAAACATACTAGAAGAGCATGCAAATTGAACCAGCGACGTATAGCATAGTGTGAAACATATGTGTTCATTCAACTTTTTTTTTGTATATATACATATTCAACTAATCACACAACTAAGGGAGCCTGGGGATAGGTGGCAACCATGGCAAGTATCCAACAGCTGACGATCCATGTCGCATGAGGAAGTCTTGTCAAACATCCTCAAGGATTGATTTGCGCAGGTTTTGATTGAACTTTCTTAAGTCATATTCTTCATAGAGGTCTTAGATTCTTACTGTATATCAACAGTTGGATTGGTTGGTTGATATCAGTATCACATAGTATCACCATTTGGTGTTGGTGAATCTTGCAATGTTCCAAGCCAAACCAAAGCCTTACTATGATCAATTTCGATCTGACAGTCGATAGCTGCTGCACCTAATTTAAAAAAATGCCGGTCAGTTTCCCTGAAAGGAATGAGCAAACACTTGAAGCGCCAGCGGTATGGACAAAGTCACTCAAGGCAGTCCACCAAACCAATCCTTCGATTTGTATCAATTTGTACTGACCTTTAGCCCATCTCGAACCCTTGTTTCTTTTCCGAGGTGCTCTTGTCCAGGGCTTTCTTCATTCGCTCCAACTCCTCATCCTCCTTTTCCTTCTTCTTCAACCTGCCCACCTGACACCATGGAGCTGTGGTCGGAGCTGCATCATAGAGGTGTACCCAAACAACGCTAAGTCAAGTGTCAGGAGTGGTTGATATATATATATATATTAATATACAATATGATATATAATATAATACTATATATATATATACATACACATATTCTGTGTATATATATATATACATGATAATAGTTGTATATATATATATATTTATGTTTGGGGTTACACCAAAATTGAACCAACCTGGCAATTATCTGTTTCCCAAATGTAATAGTTGTGGTTCTTGGCCAAGTGGGTGATGGAACAACTCAGTCCATGAATCCGGGGTTGAAAATAGCAGGCTTCCAAGGATGCCACGCGGATTCACTGTGTTCGTAACAAATGGCGAAATGCTCCCTATTGTAGCCAGTGCAGAATCCTTCGGCCGGTGATAGTGGTCCGCATGTGCCATTGTATGATCTGTATGATCCATTTATGGTGTATGTATATTATATGTATGTAACTATCCTATGTATGTATGTATATATATATATATATGTTATAATACTGTATATATAAATATATAAGTCTCTAGGGTGCTGGATCGGGCCGGGGAATTTTTTTCCCCTGCCCTGGGGAATTGTTTTCCTGATCTATTCTGTTTTCTCTCCCCTACATCTACCCTGCCAATTCTGTCTTAGGCTTGGTTTATGGTCTTCACCTACTACAGGTGGTCTTGAAGTTTAGGACTAATTTTCTGATTTAAGATGCCTTTTAACGGTTGGTTTTGAATGTCTTTTTGTTTATTTATTTAGGGTTGATTCAAACTGATTCAAGGGTGCTTTAGGGTTACTTAGGGTCGGTTTAAGGTGTTTATTTAAGGTTGGTTTATACTTTATTCCCGGTTGCCCTAAATTTTGTTTAGGCTTGGAAAGGTTTAGTTCGATTTGGCGCCTATTTGGGGTTGGCTGAAGGTTTGTTTGGGGTTTCTTTAGGGTTGGTTTTAAGGTGGATTAAAAGTTTCTTTAGGGTTGGCTTTAGGGTTTCTTCAGGGTTGTTTTTGAAGTGGATTTAAGGTTTCTTTAGGGTTGGTTTTATGGTTGGTTTAGGGTTTATTTAAAGTTGGTTTTAAGGTTGGTTTAAGGTTTATTTAAAATTGGTTTT
>BGPT01002338.1:2275-14974 GCA_003297045.1 Symbiodinium sp. clade C Y103 | reverse complement strand
TTGCTAGGCCTGTGCAAGTGCTGTTTGCAGATTGTAGAATAGCTCTTTCATGCTCTTTCCATGGTGGCCGGCGGAACACGCCGAAGGCGGTTAAATATGCTACCTATATATGGAATATACTGGACACTTGGAAATAAGCCAGGATGGTTGTTGGTGGCTGGGGGTGAGAGGTGATGGGTCTCAGGTCGAAAGAGTAGGAAGATTTGGATGGTTTAACAAAAACAAAGGAGAACTTAACCAACAAAAGATGGGCAAAGGAGAACTTAACCAACTTAACCGCCATTGCAAGCCATTTTGAAAGCGAAAATGATGACTGATCAGCAGAAGGAATAAGGGAATCTATTTGCAAACAGAGCGATGAAATGAGGTTCCAGAGCTTTAGACAATCCCAATACGGGATGGTTCTGGAATGGTGGGAAGAGAGAAGAATAGCTGTTGAATAGCTGAATCTCATGTTGGAAGGGAGTTTGCCAAGGCGTTGGAGGTTGGTGAAAGAACTGGCCCTTTAGACTTCGGCTGGTTCTGGCGCAGTTGCGGAAGGAATCTGAAATCAGATTTGGAAAGCGAAGGCTGAATACAGAATCAGTCTTACGAGGGTTTGACCGCTCCAGCCCCATGTTCAGAATAGACTAGAGTGACTAGAGCTACTCAACCACGATGTCTACCCTTCCAGCGTGGGACCCCTCTCGCACTGCCTGTTGCATGTAAGCGCCATTTTGCATCTCAGCAAACCTGTCAGCCGCCAAGGTCAACCAAAAGTGAGATGAAAACAGCAAACATATTCTTAGTAGTCACACTAAGCCATTGATTCTGTTGTTTTTTTTGGAGCTCATAACAAATACCCAGTGTGGAACATCTATTCATAATTCTAAAATTCGATACTCTGAATTCATACATGCATGTCTAGGGTGGGGTATACCCTCTGGTAAACTAACATAACTATGGAAAATCACCACTTTTAATGAGAAAATCAACCATAAATTGCCACTTTCAATAGCAAACTGTTAGTTTACCAGAGGGTAAATGAATGTAAATCAATGCAATCCTATGACTTGAGGCTGCGCAGACCGAGATTCGAGCATTCCTACAAGGGCCTGGATGGTGGCGATAGCCTATGAACAACCACATTTCCAACAAACCCAAAAAAAAAGAGGTTCAAGTACCCATCCAGTCGGACAGAATTGTTGGTCAAAAAAAATCCAGGAGAAAACACATGCCGACTATTCGGAGTTAAGGCCCTTTTTTTTCCTTATTTCCCCAAGTATTTATATTATTCTATATTATGATACATCCAAATCAATTGTAACAGGTGTAGAACCCAACATGTTCAGTAAACATAGGTATTCTTGTGGGCAAAACATCCATTGAAACTATTCTAGCCATCCAGTTGATTGACATGCAGAGCACCCCCGCGCCTCGGAAAGCGTTGCCGCAAGGCCATCACGAATTGCATGGGGACCTAGTCGACTTAGGCGGGCCGGATCCGGAAAATAATCGGGATGTAACCAACTGACTGTGGTGATTTAGTGGGATGTAATGGAGGATCTGAACGCATATCTTAACCAACAAACATTGGGGGGGCTTAAGCCAGGAAAAATGGTGGTATCTTTTGGGAATTTTATTTGGGAAAACCAACCATTGTATTGTATGGAAATTCAATGGGACATGATGTATCTGACCAACAAACATGATATTCGGGCGTGATAATTGAATACCCCCAATCTATGGCCAAAGGAATAGGGAACATGATGTGTTCAACGATCAAATTTAGTGTACCATATGTTGGAGCACTTTTTTCAAATTTGGAGGATTGAATCGGATTGAAGCCATAGCAGTGGGGATTGTGAGAATTGGGATATCCCTTGTCACCATTTATCACCAATGGTATCTCCATTCAACACGACAAATACCTTGGATGTATGATTGCTTCGGGGGCTATTTCCAAGAATTTTGGACTATATTGGGACTAATCGTCCAATTGAAAATAGTGTTGGAATCCCTATTTTCATGAAACATGACCCAGGTTAGTATTCCATATTTCAGGGTGAACACCGGAAAAAACCATCCACCACCAGGGGGTCAGGTCTGGGGATAGCGAACCTAACCAACCCGGGAAAACAAAATGCCACTTTGGGATAGGGCCAGTGAGGGCACTATAATTCAGATGTGGGTCGATTGACCTTCCAAAACAAAGGTCAAACATTGATTCCAGACATTTGCGACGCGTAAAGACCCTACTACTGCACCATATGTAGATGATTTTCCCAGCAGCTAGGACCCTCCATGTTTGATGAGGATTCCCCAGCCACGTTTGATGACGCCAGAGGGTCCTACTCTTGGGCTGGGTGACTTATCTGCCAATCTACTACATGGCATTGATTAAAACTAGGACACCCCCAGCACTGGTTAAAAACTTCAATATGTCTATCAAAACGGCCATAGCTTGGGTGCAAATTGGAGGCGCGCCCCCAGACCACATGTATCCCATACAGTCCCAGCAAATATCTCCACAACATTAAATGGTCGGCTATCCGCTTTAAGCTGCTGAAATCCCCTTCAACGTAAGAATCACAACCATCCTCACCCACCATCTTGTTCCATAAAATGTTTGTTTGTGTGTCCCTTCATATCAATCATATAGTTTCATGTGTAGAATATATATATATACACAATATCAATCAATATCATCTATTTGCTTGATTCTACTGAATTTCCTCACTCACCCAGCATTCTGGGTAAGTAATGGTACATCCACCAGCCCACCATGGCCCAAAAAAAGGGGGCATCCCAATTGGATGGGCCGCGCCACGATGGAATCCGTGGTGCTCGTCAGCTGCGAATTCACTGTCCGCAGCTGGGCTGTGAGCACCTCAAACAGTGGGCTTGACTGGGAAAATTGAGGGGAACATCTTTACATCTTTGTTTTATATCATGGGAATGTGTTTATACATGGGAATGGTTATCATATAATTTTTCTTGTCATAAAATATATGTAGGGGATAAATTGTATGGGATTGTGGGAATGTGTGTATATATAACCATCATTATTTCTATAGTAACTCCACCAAATAGAATCAAATAGATAGGGATAGGAATCGATGTAACGGATTCTTATCCCAAGCAAAAAATAAGTAAACCATTGTTATAGATAGGATTTCTATCCCAAGTAAATCCCCAAAATCAATAGTAAACCTGAATAATATTAGTAGTAACTCCCAAATAGATGGAACAGTTATAAACCCCAAGGAAAAGATTAGTAACCCCAAAGTTATCACTCCCAATTTTGTTGGCAACATATAGTAAACCCCAACACAACTTGGATAATCATGGTATATAATGGGAATGTGAATATCTCCCAAATAATCAAAACGTGAAGTGGTTTGCTGGAAAATCATCCTTTTAGCTTGATGCTTTTCCCAGCTATAAACCTCCAGTGATGTTGGGAAAATCGAGAGTAAACCAGTAAACGCCAACAAAAATGGATTGTGATTCTACATAGCAACCAAACCATTATAAACCTGGACATATGAAGTAACTGATCATCGATTTCAAATCTTGGAAACGCGGTTGGGCATCTTTTTTGGGGACCCAACATGTTGGGGTAAACACCCCATTTATCAGGGTTGCTGGAAAAATATCCCAGATACGTTTTGAGGGTAGATTTGCTACATACAAAGGCCCACTCATCAATTTTCCCGTTGTGGCCACATGTGGCTATCATTTACCTATAGTAGGTACAGTGGGAGCAATCATCATTCAGGGTTGAAAATATGGTGTTTGCCCTCATTGAGCAGCATGTCAATAGACTAGTCCCCTAAATCAGTGTCATCCACCTCCTCGTCAGACTCGTTGCAACACCGCCATCGTCAGTAGATCCAACACCATTTTGCCTGGCTTCCCACATACTTCAACGAGGTGCGCTTCAGAGAGCTTCATGATATCAACAGCTTGCACCTCACATACTTTCAAGGCTATGGCTCAAAATTATGATACCAAAAATGGTCATTTTTAATGGTAGATTCACAGAAACCAACCAATTATAGGGTTAATAATTTTGAGCCATACCCTCATAATGTTCAGCTGGTTTCCGTTGACGTCATGACCGGCGAGCCGCCATACCAGATCTCCTCAGGGCTATGCTGCCGCGCCACAGATGCAGGATTCAGACGGCCAGCTTCATTCATCATGGCCGAATTCTTGGGGTCTTATTTTCCCAAATTGCTACTGGGATTTAAGCGAAAAATGAGGAGTTTGAGGATTCAACATGGTCATAATAGGTTATATATAAATGAATAATGACATATTATCGATGATTCAATTGTTTATGGATTGATTCAATTTGATGGCGGGTTTACCCGTCAGGATTCAACATGGCTACGGAAGGTCACGTATTAATAGATGATTTACATTGATTTACTATATGATTTGCCTCTGAAACATGTGATTTCAATAGTTACCCTCTGGTGAACTAACATAGCTATGGAAAATGGCCATTTATAGTGGATTTTCCCATCAAAAATGGTGATTTTCCATAGCTATGTTAGTTTACCAGAGGGTACGTTGAATAAACAGAGGGTAACATTTCGAAATTTCCCGTAAAGACCTGGTGCTTCCAAGTCGCCGAATCGATATCTCGAGCCTGGCGGCAAGAAAGGTCACCGTTTCTTGACCAACAAAAAAAACGTTCGGATTATAGGAGAATGGAAAAATATATGTATGCTATAATCCTATCTTGAAATCCTTATATATTTTCTAGATAATGGTATATACCCATACGGATTTTCTAGAAAGAATGCGATAATGTATGTGTATAATAACACTATCCAAATCACACAATCTTGCAATAACCATTTTGACATATGAAATATGTCTTCATGGATAGACATATGATGTGGCTTATAATAACATGAAGATGAGTATTTTGACATAGTTCTACTGATGTTCCCACTTCTCGTACATAGATGCATGATAGTGAACTTGCACGTATCTTCTTTTCATCTTCTTATAATATTCCTCGAGTGTTCACATAATTTGTCCATCATCATCCGATCTTGTGTTTGATTTCACCATCACTCCATGGGTTGGTTTAGGGGAGCATCTTCATCCGAAACCATGGTTGCTACCCCGAAAAATATACTATACATTCATCATATGTTTTCATGAATATAGAAATCACCAAACATATAGAAAAACAAGAGATAAAAAGAGTAATTTATTAGTATTAAAGTAGGTTTTTATTTTCTATCACTTTTGAGGCTACTATGCATCATGTTATAATTCACCAACTTGAAAAGGTCGGCCGGTTGTTTGTTTTTTCCTGATGCCAGAACGGTTGTACCTCACTTTGCCTGCTTGGGATGAGTCCAGCTTAAACAAGTTATTGAAATTAGATAGTTTATCTATATCAAAACCCTTAAATATATCAACATAATTCTTCAGCATGTTTAACCATTGTAGTTACCAGTAAGATTATGGTTGTATAACGCAATTCACCAGTTACATACAGTAACTCTAATCCAGTTCCACAACATGTTTTGGGGTCTCGGGGTGACTAAGAAGTGAGTCGACTCACCAGATCATTGGGCCTCGGCGGCGGGAGGCTGATAGCCTTGAATCGCCTGCTTGAGATCTGGCACGTGATGCAGACATTGCAACGTTGCCTCGGAGCTTGGAGAGTTGGTAGATGTCGATGGGATGGGATTCCAAAGTTGCCCTCTGGTGATTTAACATAGCTATGGAAAATTGCTAATTTTGGATGATTTTCCCATTAAAACCTCCATTTATAGGGGATTTTCCATGGCTATGTTAAATAACCAGAGGGTACTTGGATTGGTTTAAGGGAAAATCTACAAGAAATCAGTTTCTTTTACTATGAAAAAGAGTGGCTTCCTTAAACCAATCCAATGATTCAAGTGATGAAACTAGTTTTGGAACTACTACAAATAACATGCTAGCCATGGTTGGATTGGATAATAGTTGTGTAACTAGTGATGTAACTAGTAACTATTTCATTGAGAATGCTGGTTGGATGGGGTTATGGTACATCGGATGATGAATCGTGTTTGCGCATGAATTCTCCCCACTCAACATGGTTGTGTAGTCCTGTATCAAATTCCATGGATGCCATGTTTGCAACGATGATTTCTACCCATGGATATGACTGCCATGGATGGCATCCTATTGGGGATGCCTATGGCTTATGGTTATTTCGGTGACGATGACATATGTCATGGTTTGATTTTGCACTGCTTAGACATTTGCCACCAGGATTTGCTAATATACATGTAAATATATAAAATATATGTACATATATACATATGTGTGCATATATTATTTATATATATTATATAGTATATAGTTAGGATCACTGGGATATGTTCTAAGACATCCCAGTTTTTTTGACGGCTTGTTGCCACCTTGGCAACGATGTCCTTTTAGGAAACATCGGGGATGTGAAGGCAAGGCAACCTGTCCTTTAGAGAATCATGCCGCTATCAATGAGGATATCAACTAGGACATGTACCGACCGCTATCAGGGGATGTCAGTTTGGTATACAACTTAAATCGGTTTAGGCCAAGTCAAGATGTTGCAAGTTATCATATTCCCCAGGTTCTGAAGGGAAACCCCTTGCATTTCTCAACCAGGCCACTGTGCTTGGTCTGGGGTTTGGCTCAACATTGCAGCATACTATCTACCTGTAATGGGTATTCAATGGGATATACAACCAACAATCAAGAAAAACCTATCATGTGGTTGGGCAACTCTGATTGCAGCTCCTTAGCCTTAGCGCCCCTTTTTTCATTCTTACATGGATACCATCCAAACTCCGAACCGATCGATTTGGATTGCCAAGATCACTATCCGATAGAGACATGACAAGTCCACCCATATATAGATGGTATATTCGGATACCCTCTGGTAAACTAACATAGCTGTTGAAAATGGACCATTTATAGTGGATTTTCCCATTAAAAATGGTGATTTTCCATAGCTATGTTCGTTCACCAGAGGGTACATTAGGTGCCTAACGTTTCGTCTGGAGTCGGTGTATTTCTTGGGGGTCAGCGCGGCAAAGGTTGCCTTCGATTTCAGCTGAAAGCTGAACCGAGATCTGAAAAGCAAGCACAAGCACAGCCAAGCTTCGTTCATGTAGCAGGTGTTGCCCAAATTCTTGATTCCCGCGGGTGGGATCTCAACTTTCCTCGGCACAGACTGAGGCATCACTGTTTTCACAGGTGGTGAGCAGGCATCCCACCACCAAGAAGCAAAACGCTCCCAGTCTAATAAGTCTGACTACCTGAGGACCCCCACCCTCAAAAAAAAAAAAAACAATCTCTGGTTTGCAGCAAATTCCCAATTCAGATGCTTGATCCATGTCTTGATCCAAATACGGAATCCGATACATGCCAGGACACCATCAAAAACTTCAAGTAGCCCCGAACATTCGTCAACCAGCCAACACAATGCAGTTGCCAAGGGATCGACGAAAAAAGTATATCGAAACCCCAAATCCTGCTTTAAACATATGTTCCAGTTGAAATTGCCAGTTTGAGACAAAACAAAATCTCATGGCTCAATTTTGGGGGTACAAAGATGGGTCATTGTATTTTTTCCATACATATATTCTATTATAATATATATATATATAACCCAAACGGCAAAGTCAAGATCAGTCAAAGATTGTGTTTTCCACACATGGGAGTGTTTTCAAAAAAAAGTAATCATAATATATATATATATATACATATTCTGATCAGTCCCGGGCCTTCCAGGGCCTCCACTGCCTGCAAGGCGCTTCTCCTTGAGGATCCTCGCCTTCTCTTCCGGCGAGAGATCCTCCTCGAAGACCGTCTTCTCCTCGGGCGCCTTCAACTCCTTGCCCTGGCGTCGGATCCGGATCGGGTGACGTTGGAACCGGGGGGGAAAATGATGATGACCTGGTGAGGTTCAGTTGAGCTTGTGGATGTTTGATGATTTGAGATATGTCAAAAAAATGATTTTGTTGTTTTGAACATCATGATTCCTTCTCCTTCCAGAGTTTTATGGCCAAACATGAATTACCATCTGGTAAATTAACATAGACCCTGGCAGATAGGGATTGGAGGATCAGTTTCCTCTAAAAATAGCTATTCTCAGGGTCTATGTTAATTTATCAGAGGGTAGCATGGGTCATTTCCAACATTTCCTCAAGCTTTGTTTGAGCTGCCAGCGGCACAAACGCCTCCGGAGTTCCCATCAGGGTGATCTTGCTGCCAGGTTTCAGCTTGTTCACCTGATCGCCATGGACATCCAATGACCAACGGTTGGGGCAAAAACATGGGGATTTATGTTGGATTTTACCAATATATGGAAATTTAAACAACAACACATGGAGATTCAATCAACACAATGATATGAGGATATTTCATGATATTTACCGGGATGTCATGGAATATAACCAACAAACGATTAGGAGTTCATCAAATATACTGGGTATAGAATTGGATATGATTGAATATAGCATAATTTATCTAATTTAGCAAAATATGCAAAAATAAGAGTTAGATTCAGCAAAAAATAACAGTTACATTTGGCTAAGATAAGAGATAAATTTACCAAAAGTAGGACTTAAATATGTTCCCATAAACCCCTGAAGTATACCATAAAGAAGCCCTTCCAAAAATGTGAGACACAGCAACATCCTAAAATATAAGCAATGACCAATCCTTGGGGCAATACCAAAGATGGAAAATTTCACCGACAAAGCATGGTACCCGGTACCCTTCATGACATGGATTCGTTGAATCCTACAATCCCCCAGATTTTCCAAATCTTTCATTACAAAACCAACCAGTTCAAGAAAAAACATAGAAATTTTATGGCTCCCCCCCCCCAGATGGTCACTCCCCGTACTAAATAAGGCCTTGATCTGTTGGGCTAAATACCATCAAACTTTCATGACAATGTCATCTCAACATATCTCAACATCGTTCAACCAAGTCAACCAAAATAGCAATATCCATAAACATAATAACAATAATAACATTCATAATACTCATGATGATGGTAAGAACGATTGTGATCATAATAATGCTCATAATAATGATCATAATTATGATAATGATATATAATAGTACTGTAAATAATAATTGATAACAATAAGGATTATAATAAGGATTAATAATAGTTTAATAACACTCCCCCATTCCAATACATTCCAATCCAACTCCGCAATATTTCTTCCACCTTGGCCATCAGATCATCGGAGTCTTTCAGGATGCCGCCTGGAAAACCGATGTACTTCCTCGGCTGCGGGCGCCGGCGTTGACAACATAAAACACAGCTGGTCTGACAGGTGATTTAACATGAGTTGAATTGATTCTTTGTTGCTGAGGGTTGCTAGTCCAAATTCCTTTCAGTTCTTTCAATCATGATCTATTCCCGATCCAGGCGTACCTTCTTAGACTTGCCCGGACCTTCTCAGGAGGTGTTTGGCTCACTTTGGATCCATAGGGTATCACTATGTATGAGTTACCTTTTTTCACCAGTTTCTCCATATTTCTTGATAAAACCGCCATGTGTTTCTTGCTTCACTCCTACCGTGGTACCCGCTGCATCAAACCAAAACCAAGCGTCTGTCGGTCCACCGGCACCGAGGTCAAGGTCCAAACCTGCGTCTTGAAGACCTGCAGGGAGTTTTGGGGATGTTTTTTTTTGGTTCTTTTTCTGTCCAGAAATGGATGGATTTTGTTTTCTTAAGTTTAAGATAGTTTAAGCAGCAACAAAATCAGGGCTGGTTGCTGAACAAGAATGGAACATGATGGCGGAATCCACCAGCGATGATGTTTAGCTCCGGGCTTCGTTGTCAACAAGAATGGACAATTGTGAACATGTCACTACGGGCAAGAACGGGGATGACCATGTAGAATTGATATTAAATAATCTTGGCTAAAAACATTGGGATATTGTGTTGAAGAAATTGGGTTTCTGTCCTACCAATGGGAGATCTTGAGCAACAGAACAGGGAAAAAAATGACATCCTTTGAGCGTCACAGCGGTACCAGGCAAAAATTGAAACGTGTGGCGGTCTGCTCACCAACAAGATTGACATACCCTCTGGTAAACTAACATAACTATGGGAAATCACCATGTTTAATGGGAACATCCACTATAAATGGCAATTTTCAATAGCTATGTTTGTTTACCAGAGGATATTGAAAGAAACAAATGGACCGTGTTAGCCATCCGCTGGATCCATCGGTGTCCGGAGCCTCTACACTGGAGCCTTCCTCGATGGTCACGTCGAATTCTTCCTTGTTCCATTTCAGCTTGATTTGCCTCGGCACCACATGTCCAAGATAATATCCAAGGTGTTTTTCAGTGTCAAACGTATCTATAGAAATCTATGTCTCAATTGATTGATTCAAAGGACATCTTGACCGGAAACCATGGCGTTTACTCCCAAATCCATGGGGCGTCCGCTAGATTTTCCCCAAAACAAATCTAGGAATGCCGCATTTTTTTGAGGGCATGCTCCAGGCGTTGTTGGTATTGTACCACAGAGACATTAGAGCAATCTGGCCGCCACCACAATAGTTCTTTGGCTGAACATTGTTGCCTTATCCATCAAAATACACTATCTTACAGTCTTACATTGCATATACATATCAACATATGCTATGCAGAATCCTTTCTTGTCCTTGCTGCATGTTAGGCAAATAAACAGAGAAGGTCTTTTCCAATCCAATTTGATGCACACGTTCCCTCCAACTTCATCCAGGTCACGCCATAGCTCCCAAGCAGTTGCGCGATGCGAGATTTCAACAACTCAAACAAAGGCCGTAAGAATTCCTATGGCCCCACTGTGGAATAGGATCGTGAGTCGTGAACATTGAAAAGTAGCTGGTTGGAATATTAGTGCTGCAGTTCTGATATGACAAATCTCTTCAAATCACATCTAATGATATTTATATATCTACACTATTAAGTGATTTAAAGGTGATCTGAAGGATGTGATTTGTTGAAGCTGGCTGCCTCTAAATTCAGGCCCTCAGCGAATTTTTTTCTCAAGTGGCATCCAGCCCAAACGGCCCCCGTGAACAGAAATCCGGATGAAGCAAGGACATGTCTGCAGAGTTTGTCTATTCATGTGGTGAATACCCTCTGGTAATTTAACATAGCCTAACATAGCCATTGAAAATGTCCATTAATAGTTGATTTACCTAGTAAAAATGGTGATGTTCCATAGCTATGTTAGTTTACCGGAGGGTATATCACCAGCAAATGATAGACAAAAACCATCATTGGAGGTTGATGGCATTGGCTTTACCAACTCAAAATGGATCGCATCCGGGAGCCGTGTTTGTAGGTTCACTCAGGTACTTTCAATGGCTTCTCATCTGTTCAATGAACATGGCAATAGGGAGAGGTATATGTATATATGAATTGCTAAACACATTGGTACATGATAAATGTTAAATGTACGTACAGACATCTTCATTTAGATTGCTGGTACGCTCACATTGCCGGTTCCACGTCCACATCACCAACTCTCGTACGTACCGTTGGTGGTTTTTATATTCGCTTGGGATCATTCATTTCTGTGGAAATACTTGGAGGATCATCCCACAATTTGTAAGTGGTAAGTGGCTAGAGCATCTAATAACCATATTTAAACCCAAAGTAGACTAATGGCATATCCCACTAGGGGACTTACTAGGCAGGGCTTTTAACCACTTATGGGATGATCCTTCAAGTACAAACCAGATTGCCAAGTGTAAGTGGTTAGCTTGACGTAGCGACACCAGCCACTGCATTTGAAACCACAACCCAGAACGTTTTGTTCAGCTGGGGGCAAAATCAAAGACATGGCCACCCTGCCAAAAAAAAAATGTTATTGAGACCAGTTTTAGTTGGTTAGCAATATATTCTCGCAATTACGGCAACACAGTTGGCGTAAGACTCTACCCGGTGTGCCAAAAATTGTTGGTTATAGATCCCTATAAGAATTCACCATAAATCATTGGATTGGGTTAAGGGAAAAATGTAACCGGAAACCTCTATATTTGATGGTAAAAACCATGGTTTCCTGTAGATTTTCCCTTAAACCAATCCAATGAATAAAATCTCCTCACAAAATATTCCCTATGAAATATCACGTCAGCGTTGCTCCAAACACCCCAACATTTGGGGGGAAATTGGTCATGTCACTCCGAACTTAGGCTCCTGAGTTTTAAGTTAAAAAAGAGAAACGTTTTAAATATTGCTAATATCTAGTATAAACCATTCTTAACCTGATTGGAAACACACTTAGCTATCATAAATCAACTATAAATCCAATTCAATCGCCTTTTTTGTTGGTCAAATCACCATGTTCCCATCGGTTTTTCCAGGGGGCCCCACCTTGCAGCTTTCCAAGCCATGGCGTCTCACCCCTTTTCACACGCCCGGAGAACTCTCTGCGCTGGGAGCCACGATCAGCACCGTCACAACGCGAAGATCCGTGGGCCGAGGTACCTCGGCACGGGGATTCGCTTCAGAACCCTGGTGGTAGGAAGTCCCCCGTCCATACAGCTATCCTACAAATGTACAATATATCTACTGTATATGTATAGTGTGTGTACAATCCGCCGGCTTGCCGGCGTGTCTTGTGGATCTTGCTTGGTTGTATGTTTGTTTGTGTTGTAGCTTTGGTTTAGATTTCTCCTCCGCGCGGATTT